>APFE031591864.1:52387-93781 GCA_000404065.3 Pinus taeda
TATGTGTTTTATGTGTTATGCTCTCGCATTTTTATTTTTCCTGTGATTTAGAATTCGTATGCGGGTAATTTCTGTACGAGGTTAAAACCTACAGAAGGTGTGTGAACATCAAGATACAAGTTTTTCTGATGATTTGACTATCCAAGAGAAATTACCTTCAAAACCCTAGGAAAGGGAAATGAACCTTACCTAGGCACAATTGAAGCATGTACAAGGTGTAAAATGACCCATTAGAACCTAACATGATGATGAAAACCCTCTGAATGATGGTACACTCAGTTGAATGGTGACATGGACCGACATTTGGACAACTTTGAAAGGAGTAAAAGAAAACCCTAGACCTAATACCTAGTGACCAAATGTTACTTGAAGAATCTCTGAAATGACAAAAAATTGATTGTAACATCCTAAAACCACTTTGTAAGAGTATATTTGATCACTGGTGGAAGGCTACAAAGACTGACACTAACAGGGAGTGTGTGGTAGCTAGACTCAAGTGCCTTGTTCCATATATCAAGATCCAAAAAATTCATCAGTAGCCTAGATGAGACAGATCTTCAGATGCACATAGAACTTAGGGATGATGTGTGCTACAATACCAAAGGAAATCGTACCATAACCTTTAAGATGGATTCAGGCTCCCACCTTCATATGAAAGATGTCATGTATGTACCTGGGCTGAAGAAGAACTTGATATTTGTAGTTTTATTGGAGGATAGAGGCTATGATGTTGTTTTCAGTAAGGGGAAATCCTTTTTGAGACATGTAGCTACCAGGAAAGTGAAACATATTGGATTTCATGTGAAGAACCTATACGAAATTGAGGTGGGATCATGTGTTGCACTAAATAGCAAGGCATAAAAGGTGTAGAGTCAAGATGTTGGCAAATTTTGGCACATGCGCATGGGACACTTACACCATGGGGCCTTAAAAATCATGTAGTAGATTGCCACCGTTCTATCGAAATGCACCCTTCACCAACATGATGTCTCCAAGGGATGAAAATTCAGTAAGTACGTCAAATCCACCTTCCAGGGCCCAAAAAGCAAAGCTGGAGCAATCTTGGAGTCAGTCCACTCTTATGTATATGGAACATTTTCTACAATATTTACAACAAAACACAGGTATTATCTAATTTTTGTTGGTCTCTTTTCAAGAAAATGTTGGATCTTCTTCATGCGGAATAAGGATGAAGTTCTCTCAAAAATTTTTGAATTCAAAGCATTGGTTGAAAATGAGATTGGTCATAAATTGAAATCCCTAAGAAGTGATAATGGAGGATAATATGTTCCTTACACCTTCAAGGACCATTTTGCCAGAGAGGGTGTCAAAAGAGAATTGATAGCACCCCATAACCTACAACAAAATGGGGTGGCTGAAAGGAAGAACATGCACATAGTGGGAGAAACAAGAGCCATGTTGCATGATTAGGGAATGCCATTACATCTATGGGGAGAAGCATGCAACACCATAGTTTGTTTGTAGAATAGGAGCCCTCATAGAATACTTGGCATGATTACACCCGCGGAAGATTTCTCTGGGAGAAATCAAATCTATCTCGTTTCAGAATTTTCAGAGCTATTGTTTATTATCATGTATCCAAGGATAGCAGAAAAAAACTTGAGCCCACAACTGAGATGGGAGTCTTTGTGGGATACACAGACACACCACTTGATTATCGGTGTATTTTTCCTTACTAAGGGTGACAATAGTGAGGAGAGATGTCAAATTTGATGAGGATAAGGACATAAGATGATATCTAGAGTGAGAGTTGAGTATCCCATAGGAGTAGAAGATTCTAGTTCCAAAGGAGAAACATAAATTCAGTAGATTTTGGAGCAACCACATGTGGAGGAGTAGACAGGAGGCCGAGTGGAGGCATCCACTCAACCAGAATCTTCCAGAGAGGGGAGGAAGAGAATTAGAAAAGTTTACATATTGATACAGGATGCATGGGAGCATGTGGGAGCCCCTACATCACAGCACAGGAAGAGAAGGTCAAAGACAGGTACACTAGCTATATGGCTCTCATGACAAAACTCATTAAGACAAATCCTTCTTCATTTGGGGAAGGAATTTCTTAACTAGTGGGGGTTGATTCCATGGTGGAGGATTATGAATCCATCATGAAGAACAGTGTGTGGGAGGTGGTGCTGAGACTAGAGAACAAATTAGTTGTTGGTTCCAGATGGATCTACAAAGTGAAGCATGCATCTGATGGGAGCATCGAGAAGTACAGGGCCATATTTGTGGCCAAAGGCTTCTCTCAGGTAGAGGGAGTCGACTATGAGGAAACATTTGCATAGTCGAAAGATATTCCTCGATCAAAACCATTCTAGCATTAGCTTCACAGATGGGGTGGAAGATACATTAGATGGATGTGAAGACTGCCTTCCTCAATGGAGTTGTTGAGGAAGAGATTTACATAGAGCATCTAGAGGGATTTGATACATATGACAGGAAGACACATGTGTAGACTCATGAGATCCCTATATGGTCTCAAAAAGGTGGCCCGAGCATGGTACACTTGGATCGACACGTATCTCAGTGGATTGGGCTTCACCAAAAGTGAAGCAGATGCGAATCTCTATCACATTGAGGTAGATGACAAGTTGCTTATATTGGTATTGTATGTTTATGACTTGATACTTAGAAGGGATGAGTATTTTATCTGCTCTTGCAAGGAGGACCTTGTGAGGGAATTCAAGATGAAAGACACAGGCTTAATGCATTACTTCCTTAGGCTAGAAGTATGGCAGGGTGATGGTGAGTTGTTTGTGAGTCAGGGGAAGTATGCCTCTGAAATACTTCAGAGATTTCACATGGAGATCAACAAGCCTATGGACACACCTTAAATACAAACTGGAGGACGAAGAGTGCCTCTTTAGGAGAAGTAGTAGATGCCACCATCTATAGACAACTTGTGGGATCCTTTATGTATTTGGTGAACACAAGGCCCAACATATGCTATGTAGTTAATCAATTGAGTCAAGCCATGGTGAAGCCAACCAAGCTATACAAAGCATGTGTTGAGGTACCTTAGAGGCACAATTGAGTATGGGTTATGGTATAGGAGGACAGAGGGAGTGAAGCTCCAAGGCTTCACATATGTAGATTGGGTAGGGATTCCATCAGATAGGAAAATTACTTCAGGTCCTATCTTCAGTGTTGGGCCTATAGCTACTTCTGGGTATAGCAAGAAACAAAGGTATGTGGCACTCATCTCAGCAGAGGTTGAATACATGGTTGCAATTCAAGCGACATGTGAGGCCATATGGATGAGAAAAACACTTGTGGGTATTTTCAGTGAGTAGATGGATCTGACAGTGATTTATTGTCATAATCAGAGTTGTATCAAACTCTTTGAGAATCAAATATTTCATGACAGGTCCAAACACATTGATATCAGGTACCATCACTTACAGGATTGTGTGTAGAGGAGAATTATGATGCTACAATACATTCCAACTGAGGAGCAAGATGCAAATATCTTGACAAAGGCATTGTTAAGAGGTAAATTCGAATTCCACAAGTGCAAGATAGGGGTGGTGCAAAATCCCTTTCTTGCTAAGAGGGAGTGTTAGAAAGTGTAACAAGAAAGGATAAATTTGACGCGTGCCTTAGTCAAATTTAGTAACTTTATTTTCCACATCAACAGGATGACTTTAATAGCAATTAACTTGTGTGACATGGCCCTTTTCTACTAATTAGCTCAATAAATTTGAGTTATAGGCTAGAAGTATAGTTATGCATGTGATGATTGCTAAAATTTAGTAATTTGTTCCATTTAATTTTAGTTTGCCTCATTTAACTAAGCTCAAGTACCTAGTTGAGTCAGTTGAAGGTCAATTGAGTAGTAGAACTATTGTTAACTCAACAATCTCTAAGTTAAACTAGTCAATCAGCCAAAAATAACCCAAACATGCATGGAATTCAAGTTTCCTAGCCAAAGTGGAGGAAAAGGCACATTGTAATTGTCAATTGTATACTAGTTAAGTGTAGGGACCTTGGCATTGAGCATGTGAATCATTCCTTAGAAATTGCGTAAGAAAATAGGATGAAATTATTATCTTTTAGAATCTATTTCCTCAAGGATTGTGTAAGGAAATAGGAGCAAGATGGGGTCTCGAATTGGCTAAGTGCTAGCCAGAGTAGGACAGTCAGCAGGAGAAAAAATTTACAGTGTAGGGTGTGCTTCAGATTCAAAGCAAGAAATTGTAATAGTTTCACATTCTCATATGATTAATGAAAAGCAATCAAGGGGTTTTTCCTAGTTGAGTTCCCCTATAAATCATTGTGTTCCTATGGTTTTAATGGTAGAATGTCATTGCATGTGTTTCTAAATTGTGATTTCCATTCCACAGGATAGTAAAGGAAATTTGCAATCTCTTTATTTCAGTTCAATTTCATCAGTAGTAACAAATTTCTATTGATTTCTACAATTATATCAAGGAGAGAATAACTCTCAAGAGCCCACAAATTAGATTTGGAACACTACAACAAAACCCTATTATTAGCGTCCCTTTTTGCTTCCTTTTTTGCATCTAGAGCCTAGTTTTGGTGCTATTTGTGTCCATTTATCAAATATGGTGCAAAACTTGATGCAAAGTTTGCACAGAGTTTTGCACCAAGTGTTACACCAAGTTTAGCACCAGTGTTTACATCAGGTTTTATGCCAAGTTTTATGCCAAGCTTTGTGCCATCCTTTGCACCATATTTTGCATCAAGTTTGGTACCTAGTTTTGCTTCACCAACTTTTGCATCCTCTATTGCATCCACTTTTTGCACCTACACTTGCATCAAATTTTGGATCATATCTCACATCCTCTTTTGCATCATATCTTGTATCCTCTTTTGCATCATCTTTTAAATAATTTTTTGCATCATTTTTTGCGTCCCCTTTGCACCAAGTTTTACATCAAGGTTTTTGTCTAGTTTGGCATCTACTTTTGTTGCATCCACTTTTACATGATTCTTGCTTTGCATCCATATTTACATTCTCTTTCTCATCTGTTATTGTGTTCACTATTGCATCCATTTTTCTTGTGCCATAATTTGCACCTAGTTTGACACATCCCTTTGCACCCAGTTTTTCTTCTAAATTTGAATCCATGATTGCATCCTCATATACATCTAGGTTTTCAACAACTTTTACATCTAGTTTTGCATCCCTTTTTGTATCCACTTTTGCATCAAGATTTGCATAAGGTTTTGTGTCTTATATTGCATCTACTTTTGCATTGAATTTTGTTGCATCAACTTTTGCATCCATTGTTGCACCCATGTTTATGTCCACTTTTGCATCCCTTTTTGCATCTTCATTTTCTTGTTTTTCTGCATCTATCATTACATCCACTTTTGTTGTGACACAATTTGTGCCATGTTTTGTACTTACTATTGTACCCACATTTTCTTCCAATTTTTCATCCATATTCACATCCTCTTTTGCATCAAATATTGCATCCAATTTTGTGTTGGGTTTTGTGTCTCATTTTGTATATTATTTTTCATCTACTTCCGTTGCATCCATGTTTTTCATCCAATTGTGTTTCTCGTATTGCACCCATGTTTGAATCCACTATTACATCCCTTATTTCATATTGTCTTGCATCTAAGTTTACATCTTTTTTTGTGTCTATTATTACATCCACTTTGGTCGTGCCACAATTTGTGCCATATCTTGTGCCTATTGTCGCAGCCCACATTTTCTTCCACTTTTGCATCCACATCTACATCCTCTTTTGTGTCCAAGGTTGCGTCAAATATTGTTTATGTTTTTTTCATCCCATTTTGCATCTACTTTTACATCCACTTCTGATGCGTCCAATTTTGCATTTAATTTTGTTTCCACTATTGCATCCATGTTTGTTCCATGTTTACATCCCTTTTTGTATCCAAGTTTGCCTCCTTTTTTCATCCAAGTTTGTGTATTATTTTGCATTCGGTTTTGTATCCACATTTGTTTCACCACAATTCATGCTAAGTTTTATGCCTACTATTGCACCCATGTTTTCTTCCACTTTTTAATCCATGTTTACATCCTATTTTGTGTCCAAGTTTGCATCAACTATTGCATCTACTTTTTCATCCACTTTTCTGTCAATTTTTCTATCTTGTTTTGCATCTACTTATGTTGTGTCCACTCTTCATCAAATTTTACATCTATTGTTTCCCCCATTTTTTGTTCACTTTTGCATCCCTTTTCCAACACTCATCATATTTTTTGCATTGATGATATTTCTTATGCATTGACACTTATGAACCAATGATAAAAATGTCAATAATTATGATAATGATGATAATGAAGATGATGACGATGACATGAATTGTGATTATATGACAATGACAATGATGATAAAGATGATGGGGGTTACAATGACAATAATGATGACGATGCTAATGACTTGGGCCAATCTTCCCAATTTTTAAATGTTGTCATGGTTATAATCATAATCATTATCTTTGTCTTCATCTTCCAAGTCATCATCATATGATCATCATTATTATTATTTTCATCTTGGTCATCATCAACAACACTAATGCCATGAATGATGATTATGATGTTCATGACAAAGATGGCAACAATGATGATAGAAATGACATTAATTATGATGATGGGGTTGATGAAAATTATAATTACGATGATAATGGTAGTGATGATGATGATCATCGATCATCTCTCAAAAATAAAGTTTTTATTTCTCTTGCATATATCATATGTCTTAAAAACCCTTTTCGTGCACTCGTAACATTTTTTGGGTTGATGATATTTATTACAACACCTATAATTATGAACAATTAACGACAATGTCCATAGTCATGACGATGATGGTGATGATGAAGAATTGAAAGGTGATTATGACGATAATGCAATGATGACAATAATGATGGTGATGATGGTGGTGATGATGAAGATGATGAAACTCCCTCTAAACTAGGGAGGTACTCATAATGAGACAAAAAAGTACTCTCAAGTTGAAATATTCATACAAGAAGGGATTTAGATTGATAATCATCAACGATGATTTACATCATCATACGCAACATTGTCAAAATAGCAGGGCCTTGACTAACAAGTTCCATCTCTCCATTAAACCAGAGCACAATTTTGGAAGGCATAAACTTGTACACCACTACCTCTCTAGGAACTTACCCCACCAGGATGTTCACCAGGTATGTCCTCACATGATCATTTCCTAATCCACTTTCATAATATTTGGCATTATAAAATGTCTACACTTGTGACTATTCTTATCTTGGATTAATGTACTTGACTTATGGTGGTTAGTACTAATCAAAGTACAAGTTCTCAAAGAATATTGGTCCTGGATATTTATCCAATCCACCATTCTCCCTAATGGTGTCTTTACTAGGATTACGACTGTTAGTCCTGGCCATAGTACATGACACATGGATAATATGGTGTCCACCCTCACTTCCTCTCAACTAGGGAGGAGACATCCACAAGCATAAGCTTTTCTAAAGAATACCCATCATTTTCATAGATAATAACCTCATTAATTTTTTTCATTGTATGACGCCTTTATGATTAAGAATTCATAGATTTCTGGCAAAATATTTCCCCTTTTGTCATTTGTGATGAACGAAAATAAAAAAAGTGAAAGCCAAAATCATTAAAGATACACTATAATGATTTATCTAAGTCTAAACTCTAAGGTTGAAGTGAAAATTCATGTAAATGTTATATCTATGAGTTGTGCCAAAATTATGAAAACCTTATTCCCTAAGTCCTCTATATAAGTAAAAGAAAAAGAAAGAAAAATAAGACCCAGTGAATGGTAACTCATGTATTCACTCCCTCTTTGGAAAAAATATGAATATATACGCTCCTAGTCACACTTGATCACATGTTTGGATGGTTAAATCATGAATTCATCTTTTCCCCTTGCATTTTCACTTCATCATTTAAGCACCTAATTGAGGATCTACGGAATGTTTGTTGCCTAAGGGTTTCATGTATAATATTGGTTTACTTATGTCACATTACAGTCAATTTATGTGACACAATGAAATACTTAAGTTTGTGGAGTTATTAAAACAATGTATTAAGTTAGTCACCACACACACATGTATTACATCTCATTGATCCACATGTGTGGGTTGGATACACATTGCTTGAGAACTTTAATGGAGACTACTTCGGGGCTTTGATGGTATAGCTTACAAAATCTGTTGGTAAACATTGTGATTCATCCTTTCTTTTCCTCAAGAGACTTGATAATATTGAAGTCACTCCCAATAATCCATGGAGATGGGGAGTATAAATTACTTGTGCTGGAAATAGAATTGAGAAATAGAGGTTTTCCATTTCTAATATTGGATTCATAGACATTATATACATGGTAGTAGTCCTGAATGTCAATTAACTAATATTATATTATCATAATGCGAAAAGAGGTAAAAATATTGGTAACCTTGATGTCCCGATCATTCCAATAATATTCATTCCACCTAGGTATCTCTAAGCATCAATCACTACTACTTGGAAATTCCTCCCCCATTTGCTAATTATATGAGGTAGAACCTCACTTAATATTTTTTTTTCTTATATAAACATTATTGGTGGGTGCTTTGAGTACCATTTTTCTTTTAGGAGTCTTTTTTTTCCTTTACTATTGAGGCCCCTCATTTTCCATTAGATTATTTTCATGGAGAATTTACACAGAAAGGAAGTATAATGTGACTAAAAAAACCATGTTTCAAGATTTAAGTGCTTGGACAATGCCACTTCATGACTCCTATATTTCCTTAACGTGGGACGAAATGGTGAACCTGATGGCCTTAAGGGAAATTGACCAATGAAAATCTCAAAAAGAGGTGACTTTTGACTTTATCACATATAAGTTAATATATTAAAAAAAATATCCATAATAATTTCATCAATCAATGAATATTTAAAAAAATTAATCCAAAACAATTTTATCAAGCGATGAATCATTACATTATAAAATATAATCTATAAACCTTTAGGGAAATTTTTGCTAAACCATGCTCAAAACCAACATGTTTAATATTAATATTTAACAATAATATGGACAATAACACATTTTAATAAATTACTTAACATGTTATGAAGCCTAGGAAATGTCACTAATAGAAAACTAAAAAGCATGCAACTAATGGGAGTGACCACGTAAGGCCACCCTAAGACAATTAATGTATTAAGACAAAGATTAATGGGGACAAAGATCTACAAAGGACAAAGGAAAACCTATTTTAACTTTATTGTTTTATTAGGTGCAAGTTGAACATCTCAAGATATAATGAAGAGCATAATTAATTTTTATTGCATTAAGAAAAACCAAGCACATTCTCAATGACACAACACATAGCATTAAGTTAATTTTTTATATATAATTTAAACTTCTATCATAAAATCACAAATTTAGCATGAATAGAATGTTTTAAACCTTTTTAATAAAACAAAATATAATTTTTTTATATTAAAAAATGCCAAAACTAAATATATATTTAAAAAAAAATGAAAACTAAATATATATTAAAAAACTAAAACTAAGAAAATAATTTGATTTTAATTTATAATAATTTTTAGAATTTTTTTAAACACTTCCCTCCTTTCTAAGAAGCAAAAATAATAATAAAAATAAGGACAAACCAAAAATCTTCCTTTCCCTGGTAAGTGTTTCCCACCATTCATTCCACTCATTTGAGTTATTTCATAAAACAAAGATAAGTGTTATTTCACACTCTTTGGGCAAAGCCTATTGAGCTTCACTTGTGATATATTTATTCCTTGATGGAGTCCTTGATATGTTGATCAAGTTTTGATTCCTTGGAGATTAATTAGAGTAAAGAAAACATGAGTACTCTTAATTCCAAGTTCAAGGCCTCTGATGGTGAACACGAGGCAAGGTAGGGGTTTCTACCATGATCATGTTGGCCGGATAAATCGATCTAGCGGACAAGACCGATCTCCCTAGTATCAAAAGATAGTCTAACAAAAAATAGACAAACATATCTATCTTTCTCTAGACATATGCAATGTATAAATAAATACTATAAAGGTGTTAAGATCCTACCTTAGATCCAGTGTTTGTTCATAGTATTCATCCTCCAATCGTTTAAAAGAGTTATCTTTGAAGACCTGCAATCACAAGCAAGCAAACATCAAATAGCACCTACATAGAAAATATTATAAATCATGCCTATGATGGTGATCAAGAAATCCATAAAATAAACCGTGAATTAACATCTTATTGAGAAAAACAAATATATTTGTATTAACTTTGAATAGTAGAAGAACCTTACAACCCTTTCAGCCTTGATGTTGAACAAGTTCCTCTTGGGGTCTAAAACAGAAATTTCCTTTACTTTGACAAGCTTTGTACTCTTCCAAATGAGATTCATAGAGGTATGTAATCTCTCCTCATAAAAACTCAACTAAGAAGACTAAGTTCCAACAGTATTTTCCCTCAAAAAGTAGTAAGCTTCTAACTCCCTGTTAAACAACCCAATGCTTCTTTTTATAGTGCAGAGGAGGAGGTTACAATTCCACCTATGAAGGGATAGAATCCTCCTTCAAAGGGATAAGCTCCTCACATCAAGGGGTTAGCTCCTTAGGGTATGAAATACATGAACCTTAAAAGAGCGAACTTTCCACCTCAAGATTCCTTCCAGAAGCTTCTAGAAATAACTGAAAGTGAGTTTTTCATAATATACTTGCACCTTTTTAGTTTTTACAAGGGTTCGCACCTTTAACACAGGTACATTGCGGTCAGGTGCGTTGGAGACATGACCATTAGGTGCGGGACCGCAGGTAAGACAAAGAGAAAGTGTGGAACTAGAGTTTTACAAACTTTTGAGAGCTTTTCTCTTATTTTCAAGGCTTCATATGAGGAACTGATGTTTTAGACTTGCAGAGAAGGAAAGTATGAGTGGTAATGAACTCACACAGATAGCAGAATGTCAAGGTGACAATTTTTAGTGCAACAGATTGCCCCCTAAAGTGTGAAGTCTATAATAGATGGAGATAGAGTCTGTCATGTATGAAGAGTGAAGTACTTTTCCATTTCAAGGATCATCTTGTGGACAACCCAGTCGGAACCTGTAAAAACATTCAATGCAATATATATATATATATATATAATATCATCGCTGAGGTAGGCATTCCCATACTTAGATCAAAACTGACTAAAAAACCGACTAAATTGTTCTAATACAGGAATGATTTTGTAATACACCAAGAGTATAGACATATGTAGGTACAGTATGGACGCAACCATCTATTTATGAATAGCCCACTGTATAATGAATAACAAAATTCCTCGCAGCTTGGATGGTAGAAACTAGATCCAGGGTCTTGATTTACGCTTCCCAAACTAGTACGATTCTATCCATGTGAATGAATGTGTCGAAGTCGAACATGGTAGAAACCACTTGATTACCAACTAATGATGTGGACTGTTAACAAGTGTGAGAGAAACCACCAGTAATGTCAATGGCTCTCAAAGTACTCAGTATAATCCATGAAATGTGAATAAATGAGCTGAAGTCGAACATGTCATAGAATTATTCGATCGAAGGTCAATGATGCAACCTATTGTCGAAGGCAAGAAACCTTCCATTAGGGAATGTAGATTTCAAGGTACTGATGATTTATGGATCAAATTCCTAGGTAATGAGCTGAAGTCGATAGAAAGCGATCCATTGTAGGCAAGCCCACAACACAAAATCATAGATCAAGTTTTGATGAAATATATCAGCAAGGACTGACTCAGGGATGGTCAAAATGGATGACAGATATCTTGCAGATGAATGGTTTGTTTGAACTATTCTCTTGAACACATAACGACACTGCAGATGGATTGGTGACAATTGACCCAAGGCTAATACCCAAAAACCGGTTGAAGACTTTCAATGTGGTTTGATTAACTGTTAGGCAAAGGATTTCCCAAGCCACGTGAACAAAAAGTGTCATGTTCAAGAGTGGTTAACGACTTTTCTAAAAAACAAAGTGTAACAAACAGGTTCATTTTTCTCTCTTTCCCCCATCATTTATGGCAAGTACCTCTTTATTTTTGACAAGCTTGAGGAGGATAAAATTTGCTTGTTTAGAAGCTCATCCTTCGAATGAGTCCAACTTAGTTTAAAATTCGAACCCTAAGAAGGAGTGGTTCGTTCCTGTTTAAAATTGAACAAGTCCTTTACTGTTAAATTTTAACGAGTCTAATATAAGAAAAACTCGGTGTTTTTCAATTTTAGGGAGTCGGAAGAAAAACTTAAGAAAAATCCATGGGGGTACTTTTTCTTAAAATAATCCCTCAGGTCCGAAAAAGGATAAAATAATATAGGAGGGATGATATTTCCAATACTTTAACGAGCTGGAAAGGACAAGCACTCGACAATATTTTCATGTTTAACGAGTCTGAAAAGAGTTTAAAGAGGACTCTATTGACCGTAATTAGTCAACGTATACCTTTTTCGTAAATAGTCCATTTCAGTCTGTAAAAGGGGTAAACTTATACCAAAAGGACAATTATTCATTTATATTAACGAGCTTGAACAATCAAGTGCTCGGTAATCTTTTCAATTTTCGAGAGTCTGAAAATGGCTTAAAGAGGACTCTAATGTTTCATTTTTTCATAAATTTTTGAAAGAGTCTGAAAAAGTGATAAAAGTATGCTCTTTGTTGAAAAATGATTAATTTTCTCGAAAAATCCAATATTCTGCACAAAAACTCAAAACATTACATATACCTGTTTAAGATAAATAAAAACGTATTTAAAAATTTACCTTTTCAAAGTGAAAAATAAATAAATTAAAAATTCATTTATTCGAAAACACTTATAAAAAGGGCTTTTCTAACTTCATTTTTACCATTTGAGTTCAGAGTGAGAAGTGAGAGCTTTTGGGTAAATGTTTCTGTGAAGATTCTGGAAAATCCATTCGTTGGAATCGAAAACCGTAAGCTCCAGGTAATCCACGTCCTCCTTAACTTGGATTTCATCCATTTACATTTTGTTTTTAGGCTTTAAATTTGATTTTTAAATGAAAAATAGGTTAAAAAAATCGCTCGCGGGGGTCCGCAGGTGCAACATGCGGGCCTTGCAGACCTCGACTTTTTTCTATAAATTGACCCAGATAAATCGATCTTGCAGACAAGACCGATCTCCCTAGTATCAGAAGATAATCTAACAACAAACAGACAAACAAATCTATCTTTCTATAGACATATGTGATTTATAAATAAATATTATAAAGGTGTTAATATCCTACCTTAGATCCAGTGCTTGTTCGTAGTAGTCATCCTCCAGTCATTTGAAAGAGTTATCTTTGAAGACCTGCAATCACAAACAAGAAAACATTAAATAGCACCTGCATAGCAAATATTATAAATCATGCCTATTATGGTGATCAAGTAATCCATAAAATAAACCATGAATTAACAACTTATTGAGAAAAACAAATATATTTGTATTAACTTTGAATAGTAGAAGAACCTTACAACCTTTTCAGCCTTGATGTTGTACAAGTTCCTCCTGGGGTCTGAAACAAGAATTTCCTTTACTTTGACAAGCCTTGTACTCTTCCAAATGAGATTCACAGAGGTATGTAATCTCTCCTCATAAAAACTCAACTAAATAAGACTAAGTTCCAATAGCATTTTCCCTCAAAAAATAGTAAGCTTCTAACTCCCTGTTAACCAGCGCAATGCTTCTTTTTATAGTGCAGAGAAGGAGGTTACAGTTCCACCTATGAAGGGATAGAATCCTCCTTCAAAGGGATAAGCTCCTCACATCAAGGGGTTAGCTCCTTAAGGTATGAGATACATGAACCTTAAAAGAGTGAACTTGCCACCTCAAGATTCCTTCCAGAAGCTTCTAGAAATAACTGAAAGTGAGTTTTTCAGAATATACTTGCACCTTTTTAACTTTTACAGGGGTCCGCACCTTTAACACAGAGACAGTGCGGTCAGGTGCACTAGAGGCATGACCATTAGGTGCGGGACCGCAGGTAAGACAAAGAGAAAGTGCGGAACCAAAGTTTTACAAAATTTTGGGAGCTTTTCTCTTATTTTCAAGGCTTGATATGAGGAACTGGTGTTTTAGACTTGCAGAGGAGGAAAGTATGAGTGGTAATGAACTCACACAAATAGCATAATGTCAAGGTGACAATTTTTAGTGCAACAAGTCATAACTACAAGTTCATTGTCTTTGATGGTGGAAGAGGCAGAGGAGGGGGTTGCAGTCATGGTCGTGGTCATGGAGTTTTCTCTTTTACACTATATTTAGGGAGTTCAAAGCAATTTGAATGGAATAATTGTTGTCACTAGGTATAATGGATTAAGTGTGATAATGGATAAAATGAAGTAATTATTTGTGAGAATTTGTTCTTGAACGATATTAGGATCCATTTTATCATAGAGAAAAGTACATGCATTAAAAACAACTCAATATTTGATGTGACATTCATATTGTATGCGACTTATTTTTTATTAAAAACAATTTACTTTTTCATGTGAAATTATCTTTTTGTTAAAATTTCTTCTATTTCTAATCTGAATTACAATTGTAATTTGAAATAAAGCTTCTAGTAACTCTTAATTTAACAATCGTGCATGGACATCATAAGAAACATTCACAATATAATATTAAGAACAAATGGGTACCTACTTCATCTACATTAAAAAATGCTTCTACTACTTAATTTGAATTACAAGTGTAATCTTAGTTGGATCTCCAATATATCTTAAACCATATTTTCATTTTATTTTTTAGTACTATTAAACGTTATTATGTCCTACCTCATTTTATGGTTATAATTGTAATAAAAATATGCATTGTGTTATAAAATTAGTACTAACATGTAATATTGATTTTTTTTCTAGAACGCTACAGGTAATGACCACGAAGATGATGATACATACTATGTTTAGATTACATCATATACCAGAGACGATGATGATGAGGATGGTGATGGTTATGTGGATGATATTATAAGGATGGTCAGGATGATGATCAATGAAATGATCATGAGGATGATCTTGACTGTGAATTTTGTGGTGCTAGCTAGCCATGCGTTATTTTTTATATTTAGTTGGGATGTCTTAATACGGTAATCATACATTTGAATTTTAGTTGATTCAAATAATGATGATGATACTATCGGTATTTTTTTACCTTATGAATATGTTGAAAAGTGTTTACATTTTTTAATGAAGAATTATTGTGTATGATGAGATTCCTATTTTTTTATGGATGTTGTGAATTTACTTTAAAATAATGATATCTATAAAACATTTTTATTTGGTAATAATACATTGACTTTTAGTTGATTTGATTAAATATGATGATGATATTACAATCTTTTTATGGATGTTGTGAATTTACCTTAGAATAATGGTGTTCATGAAAGATTTTGATCTGATAATCACTCATTTGAATCTTAGTTGATTTGATTAAATATGATGAGAATATTATTATTCTTATCTTGTTAATTTATATATGTGTTGAAAATTGTCAATGTTTTTTGATGGAGAATAATTATGTATGATAATATTACTAATGTTGGATGTAATGTTGTGAATTTACCTTGGAATAATGATATATGCGATAAGTGTTGATTTAGTAGGCATATATGTATATTGAAAGTTGTCAATGCTTTTTGATGGAGAATTTTTATATATGAGGACACTGCTATCTTTTTTATGAATGTTGTCAAATACCCTTAATTTTTTTTTAACGAATATTAAGTTATCAATTTGAATTGTGATATCTTCTTAAGTGTGTTATACATGAAAATACCTCCTCATCATCTTGGAGGAGAATACTATGTTGTTGGTTGAGATACCCCTTTCTCCTACACAATATAAGACTATAATACAATTTATGTACCATAAGGGCCACATTATCCTAGTCTATAACAAGTTGTCCCCTTCATCTAACTTTTGTTACCAAAATTCCCACTTAGTCACGAGCAAAAAAGCTTGAGTTAACTAGAATGTGACATTCTTGTTCACTTTCAGAAACTCATATGGTGGAATGTGATCTCTTTATCCTCATCTTTAGCTTTTTCCTAAAAAACAAAAGCATGCAAAAGCGTGAAAGAACCATAAAGCATGGAGAAGCTTTTTCCTAAGCATAAAAGCATCTAAAAAGTGGAAAATGCCATTTTTATATGAGGAAACATTATTCACCCAAAATCTTTTGCCCAAATTGAACTAATGAGGAATTTGGGATAGCCTTCACATTCCTATATATTGGAGGCTTGGCCATTGAAAAAAGGATGAGAATTCTTGTATTGTCACGTTGCTGATATCTATCTTGAGAGGGAGAGTTTTGGAGCTAGGAGTTGGGGGAGGTGTTGTTGCAACTACATATGATGGTTGTAACTTTCCTCCAACTCCTTTATTAATATAGATTGTTCGTTCTTCCTTCCATATGCTGCTATTCGTTCTTTACTTATTCTATTTAACTAATGAATGTATGGGATTTCTTCCTTCCATATGCTGCTATTCATTCTTTACTTATTCTATTTAACTAATGAATGTATGAGATTTTGGTTTATATATATTTATTCAGTAATATTTGTATGTTTCTTGTAGTTTCAATTATCAAGATATTATGTTGTGAAGGTTGCTTTGTTCTCTCTATTATGTGTAGGACCAAGATTTGGATGTAGCTAGGAGTGCTTTCCAGCTACACTAAAAAATCCAACAAGACCTGCATGCGATGACTCATAGGAAGTCCTTTTTTTCTTATTCTATACCCTACATCTTGATCTACTAAGAATCCTAAGCCTTAGAACAACCTTTCTCTTAATCAATCTGTCCTAGGTTTTTGGGATAAACTAAGAGGGTTTTATGTTCATCTACTTGTGCATTAAATCCTACAGCAAAATGATATTTAGAAACTATAATATATTTCACTGTGTAATTGAAATTAATGAAATTAACCCACAAAGGGAGTCATAAATGGAAATAAAATAAAAAATCTAAACAAGAATCCAAAAGTGGGTGTAGCCATACATGCAAAATTGGGAGTAGAATTGGGTGTTAAACTAGCCATCAAAACAAGATGTAAACAATGACACAAAAATAGTTTTAAAGTAGAATTAAAAAAGGGTGCAACACTAGACACAAAGAAGGGAACAAAATAGGGCATACAAAAGGATACCAAATTGGGTGCAAACAAGGATTCAAAAATGGACACCAAAATGAGGATACAAAAAATTGTGTAAAATTAGGATGCAAAATTGGGTGCAAAAAGGATGTAAGAAAATATACAAAACAAGATGAAAAATGGGAATAAAACATGGTGAAACCAAGGATGCCAAAAATGATGCATAACTACATGAAAATTCAAACTAAAATCTAGGTGCAAAATGAGATGCAAATGTGAACACAAAATGTGGCAGAAAAATTGATGCAAATTTTGATGCCAAAAAAGATGCAAAATTAGACACCAAAAAGGATTCAAAATTTGACATAAAAAAATTGTGCAACACAAAAGTAGAAAAATGGGTGCAGAATTAGACACAAAGTAGAAAAATTGGTGCAAAATGGGCATAAAAATGGCTCAAATTTGAATGCAAATTGAGATGCAACATTGGATGCAAAATGAGATGCAACAAATGATTCAAAACTTGATGGAAAAATAAATGCAAAATTAGATCAAAAAAATGGCTCAAAATTTAACGTAACATTACACACAAAATGGGATGCAAAGGAGGACACAACACATGGTTCAACATAGGATACAATTTTAGATGCTCAAAAGCATGCAAAATTGGATGCAAGAAATGGTGTTAAAAATGATGCTAAATTGGATGCAACAAATGATGCTAAATTGGATGCAACAAATGATGCAAAATTAGACGCAAAATAGGGAGACAAATAAAATGCCAAAGTGGAAGCAAAAAATGGTGCAAAAATGGATGCAAAATTTGGCACTAAATTAGATTCAACATATGGTGGAAAATTGGATGCAAAAAATGGTGTAAAAAATGTAGAAAAATTGGCGCAAAAACAGATGTAAAAATAAGTACAAAATTAGAAGCAAAAAATGGCATAAGACTAGATGCAAAAACTGGCACAAAATGGATGCAAAAAAGACACTAAATCAGAGGCAAAAGATGATGTAAAACTCAATGCAAATTATGACACAAAACTAGAAGAAAAGAATGGCACAAAACATGAAGCAAAAAATGATGCAAAAATAGATGCAAAAATGGCACAAAACTAGAAGCAAAACCTGTTGTAAGCAAAATCAAATCTTGGTGCAAAATATGATGCAAAAAATGATGAAAAATTTGGCGTAAAAAAAGATGTAAAATTTGGCACAAAAAAGGATGCTTTAAAAATTGTACAATAGAGCCAAATTTAGCGCCAAGCTACTCATCTCAATTGAGAAAATAATGCACTAAAATCTGGTGCTAAATTTGGCGCAAATTGCATGTTTTGTTGTAGCCGTGGAACTATGAAACTAGAATTCTACATAGCTTATGTGATTCATAAATGTGGATATTCCACTACATAGTTTGTCATAAGAAATCTATTAAAATCTATGAGAAAATAAAAAATCTACACTATGAGGCTTTATTTCTCATTATATTTTTGGATGTATTAATTACTATTTATTTATTATGCATGGAAATTACAATTATGCAAAAAATAGAGAAAAAATAGAACAATCATTCAAAAACCACAATAATAGAAGATATGACCTCAGAAACTCTTTCAAGGCAAAACTTAGTTGGTAGGTGAGGATGATTTGATCCCTCTTTCTTTGGATGGAAATGGATGCAAGTACAAAGAAAGATTCCATACAGGTTGGCATAATTTTATGTTAGTGGAAAAACCTGTGAACAATTTATGAAACCAACGTTTCGGACTAGCTTGGTGAGTCCATCATCAGGGCAATGTGATTTGTATTTTGAGAAGAGAGAGCGTGAAATTATGGAGCTATTAATAGTTATTTGAAAAATATTTGATATCTCTTCTTTTTTTCTTTTTCTTTTTTTAATGTCGGCTTAATTGATTCATAATTATTAATTCTTATATATATATATATATAATATATATATTATATATATTATTAGTTAATTTTATTTTATGTATTTATTTAATATTATATTTTTTGTTATTATTATAATTTAATTTATATTTTTTTATAGTGACAGGGTTTAATGATTGATTATATTTAAATGTATTTATTTGGTTTATAATTAATTATTTTATTCTATTTTTTTTATTATTATTATTTATATTTTTTTAATTTTTTATATATATATATATATTATATATATAATATATATATATTTATATATATATTTTATATATATATAGTTATTATTTTATTATTTTTTTTTTTTCTAAGTAAGTCTATTCTATTACTCACATTAAAAGGAGTACATTTTACACAATGACGAGCCAAAAAAACCAGTTGTCCAGTAGGAAGCAGCAATTTATTTAAATATTATTATATTATTGTTATTATTATAATTATTAATTTTTATTTTTTTATAGTGACAGGTTTAATGATTGATTATATTTAAATGTATTTATTTTGGTTTATTTTTAATTATTTTATTTTATTTATATTATTATTATTATTATTTTATTTTTTCATAATTTATTATATATATATTATATTTAATTATATATATAATATAGTATTATTTGTATTTATTTATTATTTTTTTTTTTCTAAGTAAGTCTATTCTATTAATCACATTAAAGGAGTACATTTACAACATGATGAGCAAAAAGAACCAGCTGTCTAGTAGGAAAGGCAGCATGGAACAGAGAAGTGTTCAGAAACAGAGAGGTTGAACCAGTCCATTTTGCAATCCCGCGCAGGGGAGCTAGAGGAGTCCATTTTGCGTTCCTGTCAAAGGAGTCAAAAATAGCTTTACAAAATAGTCACCCAAGACCTTGACACAACAGCATAGACAAAAAATTTCCAGAATTGACAAAATGCCCTCACTATTGAGCCGCATAACCTGAAAGGAAGCTGCATTGCTTGGATTAGGCTTCAGGAACCTCCTCCACAATCCTGCACCACCCAACATCAGCAAAGTCCTGAGCATGGACCTCCTCATTCGCAGTCGAACCCGGGGGCACAGGCTCCATCCTTGCGTCATTAACGTTGCTGGTCGGCGTCTCCATAGCTCTCGAAGAACCTGCAATTGGCGTCGTTACTATACCCTGGTCCTCCCGTTGAATGTTGGATTCGCCCTCTTCTTGGGATTCCTCAATGAAAAGCACAGAAACATGGGCACTGATCCGAGGACGGTTCAATGAATTGTTGAATGTGAAAATTGCTTAGTTGAAGGAGGGCGAGGATGAGGACCCTGGAGAGTTGGGTTCCAGAAATTGGTTGGGCCTTAGAATTCTCTCACTTTCGTTGTGAGGGCTATGGTGCTGACGAGAAGTAGCATCACTGGAAGAAGGGCGGGAAGCCACACCTCGGGAGGTGCCTCTGCGGCTGAGCATTCTCTGTCGAAGCTGAGGCATGACTGCAAGAAAGAATAGAGCCCCTTTGCAAATTGTAGAACTGGTGCCTGAAACAACCGTGAGAGTTGGGGAAATAGACCATACACACAAACCAACAGACGAGCTAAGACCATACACACAGACAAACAGACGGGTGCCCAAAACAGCCGTGAGAGTCGGGGAAATGGACGGAGGCTCGAGCTGGCTGAGCCAGAGCCCAACCCATACATCACATGAAACAACAGAGTAAACCCATGGTGGAAACTGAATATAATGCGCCCTCCCCTGCCTCGAGACGCTCCCGCCATAACTGTGGCATTCATGGGAGCCGAGAACCAAATCCAAACATTGTGTGCGGAGGTGAACGGAGCATTAATGCTTCCCTGATGCATTCCATTAAGCAATTTCATGCACTCCTGGTTATGACCCTCACTCCACATGGAGTCAACTCCTCTACACATGGCTGGCAGGTGGCGGTTGTTCACAACCCACTCCAGTCCCACCACCTTGAATGCAACCTTATACACCCACATCCGGGGTATTAATTTATTATTATTATTCTCATTGTTATTATTATTATTATTATTATTATTATTATTATTTGTTAATTATATTATGTGTTATATAAATAAGTTCCTTGTTATGTATTAGTTTGAATTGAATTTTTTTTTTTTTCTTTTTTGACTTAATAATTTTTATTAAAAGGGAGTTAGATAGATTTATTTATTTGTTATTTTATTAGATTTAATTTATTGCTTTTTATTTGACTTAATAATGGTTTCCAGGTGCTACTTAATTTAGTCCGTCATCCCTATTAATATTGTTGGAGGATTTCTCAATTTCAATTGCCTCTTTCACCCTTCTTTTTAAATAATGGTCTTCCTTGTGAATTAATTTTGCTTGTTCCATACAGATATAGTGTGAGGAGGAACATGCGTGCTTTGCCAAACCTAATTTTTCTGACCTATTTCTTGTAATATCGTTAATGTGTTCTTTTAATCTTATTCCAAAGGATCTCCTTGTTTCACCTATATAAACTTTTCCGCATGAGAAGGGAATCGAGTATACTCCTTTGTGATTTTTTGGGTCTATTAAGTCCTTAGCAGAATCAAGCATGTTTTTTAGGGTGTTAGGGGACATAAAGGCAACCATGATGTTATGCTTGGCGAGAATTCTGGCAATTTTATCTGTGGTTCCTTTAATATAGGGTAAGGAGATTCTAGGGTTTTCAAGAGTTTTTCTTTTTTGTTTATTGGTTATGGATTCTTTAATTATTTTTTGGATAATGTGTTTCTGATAGCCATTGTTTATGAAGACCTTATGAAGATGGTTAAGTTCTTCCTCTAGATGTTTAGGGTCAGAGATTCTGGAAGCTCTGGTGGCTAGGGTTTTGATGACACCAACTTTTTGTTTCGGATCGTTCTGAAACAAAAAGTTGGTGTCATCAAAACCCTAGCCACCAGAGGTTCCAGAATCTCTGACCCTGAACATCTAGAGGAAGAACTTAACCATCTCCATAAGGTCTTCATAAACAATGGCTATCAGAAACACATTATCCAAAAAATAATTAAAGAATCCATAACCAATAAACAAAAAAGAAAAACTCTTGAAAACCCTAGAATCTCATTATCCTATATTAAAGGAACCACAGATAAAATTGCCAGAATTCTCACAAAGCATAACATCATGGTTGCCTTTACACCCCCTAACACCCTAAAAAACTTGCTTGATTCTGCTAAGGACTTAATAGACCCAAAAAATCACAAAGGAGTATACTCGGTTCCCTTCTCATGCAGAAAAGTTTATATAGGTGAAACAGGGAGATCCTTTGGAATAAGATTAAAAGAACACATTAATGATATTACAAGAAACAGGTTAGAAAAATTAGGTCTGGTAGAGCACGCATGTTCCTCCTCACACTATATCTGTATGGAACAAGCAAAACTAATTCACAAGGAAGACCATTATTTAAAAAGAAGGGTGGAAGAGACAACTGAAATTGAGAAATCTTCCAACAACATGAATAGGGATGACAAACTAAAATTAAGTAGCACCTGGAAACCCTTATTAAATAAAATAGAAAAGCAATAAATTAAATCTAATAATATAACAAATAAATAAATCTATCGAACTCCCTTTAATAATAAATTTAATAAGTCAAAATAAATAAATAACAAAATAACTAAATTAATTAATTAATTAATAATAATAATAATAATAATAAATAATAATATTAAAAAATAAAAATAAAAATTTAATAAATAATTAAATAATAATAATAATATAACCAAATAAATACAACTGTAAAAAAAAAAAATATTCTAATTATAATAATAACAATAATAATAATAATTTATTATTATTATTAATAAAATACAAAAATAAATTATATATATATTATATATATATATATATATTATATATATTATATATATATATATATATATATATAATATTATATATATATATATGAATTAATAATTATGATCAATTAAGCCGACATTTAAAAAAAAAAAAAGTAAAAGAAAAAAGGGATATCAAATATTTTTCAAATAACTATTAATAGCTCCATAATTTCACGCTCTCTCTTCTCAAAATGCAAATCACATTGCCCTGATGATGGACTCACCAAGCTAGTCTGAAACGTTGGTTTCATAAATTGTTCACAGGTTTTTCCATTAACATAAAAGTACAAAGAAGTAAGACCTATGGCCCATAGGATGCTATAGTGCCCAAACCCTCTATGTTTTATCTGTGCTTATCCACTCTTGGCTAATCTACTCATCTATGCAAAAAAGTGCACTCCAATAGAATGGAACGCCTTTTCCTCCTAGTGACTTGGTTATAACACAACCCAATATCCTACTAGTGGTTAAGTTTGACTCCTTCAACTCTTAACTAGAGTTAAAATATTGGCTCTTCTAGAGTCCTATTCATCATGATAACATGCCTAACCCATTTTCTATGAATAATGGGGGTTGATGTTGCATCCTCTCAAATCATGGTGGTCAAAACATGAATGTTAACTTATGGGTGGCATAACTTTTGCATACAAAAGTCGATTTAGGTAATTTTTTCACCCTTCTAAAGGTATGTGTGTGTAGAGTAGTTCTAGGGGTTCAAGCTTAATAAAAATGGGCTCACAAAATTTTTTTCCATTTAATGTTTCAAACTACTTCCAAAAAGATTCAAACCCTAATTTTCAAAAGTAGTACCCGCTGGTAAAAATGGTCCTGTGAGATAATTCCTCCACTTTCACCACTTTAAAAGCATCGAGATGGATGAAAAAAAATATAGTGATCTAATCTAGATCATACCTTCCCATTTTCTGGGGCTTTGGCCCCTAAAAGCTTATATTGAATGGAGGTGATGGAATTTGTCCTCCACCTTCTCTTGGGTGTACCATTTAGATTTGCTTGGAAGTTACCCTTTCAACCCAATCAACCAAAGGTCATGTTGCACCTATCTTGTAGTTCTGGAAATATTATACAAAATTACATCATTTTTCAACACTTCTTGAGCACTTAGTGCTAAATCCTCTATAGAAGGTAGGACCTGCTCCTTTTCCTGATCTAGAATGGAAGGCTAATAGAGTTTCAGATTCTATACATTCACATATGAGTAAATGAACATGTATGGGGGTAGACTTAATATACATTATCTTCCACCTTCTCTAGTATCTCAAAGGGACCATATCACAAAGCCTTAATTTTCTTATAAGGACCCGCTAGTCTCTCCTTTTTCAACTATAACGATACTCTATCTCCCAACTTAAATGACTTCTCTATCTTGCATTGATCATTCTCAGCCTTATATTTTTCATGTGACTTCTAGAGTGTCTCATGTACTTGTAGATGGATTTTCTTGATCTTCTACATAATGTGTATTCCCTTAAGGCATCCCCCATATGATCCTCCCTCACTCCTCCTTGCTACTGATATGAAATATCCAAAGGTGAAGGTGGAAGATATCCAAAAAAAAATCAAATGGGGACTTACCAGTAGAAGTGTGGACTTCTCTATTATAAAAGTATTGTATGTATACCAGATTTTCATCCCAGGTCTTTAGATGCTTATAATTGTATTCCCTTAGAAGTTTCACTAAAGTCCTATTGATTACTTATGTTTTCTCATCTATCTATATTGGATGGAAAGTTGTAAACCTATTCTTCGTGTCCATCTTCTCCCAAAATGTAGTCCAAAATGCACTGAGAAATATTGTGTCCCTATTTTAAATGATGCTCCTTAGTATCCCAAAGTGCACCTAAGCTCATCCAGAGAACAAGTTCATTGTTTCTTCCCCCTTGATGGTATTTTTACAGGGCATTACAACACACATTTTGTTGAACCTGTCAACTACCATGAACTAGTTGTCATGTACTTCCTGGTTGTTGGTAAATCTCCCACAAAGTCCATGGGAATGATTTCCCAAGGACGAGTGGGTACATACAAGGGGTGATATAGACCATGTTTCTTATTTCTAGGCTTACTCGTATAACAAATCATGCATACACTTTTGGACTTAGCTATGTCTTATTACGTCTTAGGCAAATACACATACCTATACAAGTTGACCACTATTTTCCCTACACTAAAATGCCCTGGAACCTTGGAAGTGTGAGCCTCTCTAATAAAATACAATCATCCACCTTTAGGGACACATAACTTATCTAACCTATACAGTAACCAATTCTAGATATGGTGGTTAACTATGTTTTCACCATCATGCGTATGAATATAGGTTTGCAACTCTTGAAACTTCTCCTTGAAATCCTCATCCTCTGTGTATGCCTCTATGTATCCGTCATGGGTGAAAGGATCCATGTGCATAAGAGTTCCCAAAGTTGTGATCTTTGATGTGGGTGGCCTTGAAAGCATGTCATCCAATTTGTTTATGTTGTATTTCTTGTACTTTATCACTTAATGAAATTGCTATAGAAACCCCATCCACTTGTCATACTTAGTCTATTGTAGCTTAGTTTGGGCCTACATGTTCTGTAGTGGCTAGTGATTTTTGTGGATTATTATTTTCTTTCCCATCAGATAATGTTTCCACTTCTTCATAGCTTGCACTAGGGAAAAAATCTCCCTGTTGTAGGTAGGGTAGTTGAGAATTTCCCCATGAAATACTTCAAAATGGTAACATACAAGTCTTCCTTCCTGCATCAAGACCACTCCCATAGCATACCCATTCACATATGTCTCCAATTTGAAAGGATGTTGCAAGTTTGGTAATGCGAGAAGTGGTGCATGATTGGTATTCTTCTTTAAATCCTCAAAGGTCCTTTGCTTCTCGACTAGAAACTCTTGAGACTCATTGTTATGGTGTGGAATGGTGTCGCTACTACTAAAAAAGAGGCTATGACTTTCCTCAAATATTGTACTGCCCCATCGAAACTCCTGACCACGGAAAAATTAGTAGAAACTGACCACTTCATGATGGCCTCCATCTTAGTAAGATATATCTTCAACTCTCCTCCACCTATCATATACCCCAGATACACCCAACTGTTATAGACATTTTTGGGCACTGCAACCCCAATCATAAATTTCCATAAACTAAGGGCTCCTAAGTCCCTAAAAGTGTTGCTTCACTCCCCAAAAGGAACAAGGTCAGCTGATTACATCATCTCCTAGAAGTTCTCCATAGAAAACTGCTCAAAACTGGTCAAAACTGGACCATATAGAATGCCCAGTGCAGAGGGTGTGATGCATCTCACCTACTCAGTGTAAAGGGTGTGATGCATACTAGAAATCCCTTTTGTAGGGTGTGATGGATGAGAATGGACAAATGGAAGAGACAGTTTGTGAGGTGGAGGATCATAGAATCTTCCAGAAACTTCTCCTCTGACACTTGCCTCTCTGAATTCGCCCAGGGATGAGTAAGAGATCATCAATCTCCAAGTGGAATCAAGACTATCAGAGAGGACACTAATCAAAATCCCAGAAGTTGACTCACCACTACAATCATCTATATATGGATCCCCTTTCACAGAGAGATCCAGAGGTGGAATCTTGTATCTTGTAAGGAAGTGTTGTTGGTTCCTGGTGCAACATCATAGTGTGGGTGATCTAGCTTTATATGAGGAAAAGAAGGGCTTTTCTGCTGAGGATGATGCTGGGTCAGAACAAATTGGTTGTAATCCTCTTTGCTATTCTTGATATTAATAAAGCTATTCAAGTTTTCCTCCACATTCTTGTATGATTGATGATATATGCATTTGTGTGGCCAATACATATCTGGTCATGTATTGCTTATGATTATAGATCTCTGTTCTTCGATAGTATTATGCTACTTTGATTCAAGTGCTTTTTGAAGCTGTGTAGACGAAGAAGAAGCGGCGAAGACCTATCAGAAAGGAGAGGAACCGAGCAAGGAACCAAGCGCAAGACTGAGGTTGGTGCCCTTTGTTCCCCTCTTATCTACTTCTCATAAAGGAAAGCCAAAGTAGTTTTAGTTTGTTTGTTTCTAAGATAGCTACCATTCTTAGTGGGACTAGTAGCTCCAAGTGAACACTAGATTTCCAAATAACAAAATGGCGACTCCACTGGGGATCGAATAGATTGTTTGCTTGTCTACATTTGTTTGTTTTATAAACTTACAGACGGAGCCTGAAGTCAAACCAGCTAGCCTTCGAACTGCATTTGCTATGCAAGTGCAAAGTAGATCAATGCTGCTTCAGTCTATCTTTGAGTTTTGTTTATAAATTGGACAATCAATTTTGCAAACTTTCTAATTGCCCTGGTGGTGGCTCTAGTAACCTCTTTAGATCAACCCCTGTGATTTATATTTACTGAACATCACTTGCTCGGCCTAAATCCCTGAACTGAGCTGCAAACCGTGACCAAAGACCAAGTAAAAGTCTCGCATTGGTACCATCGCACCCTCTCTTCAAGGAACTCTATATGCATCGCACCTCCCTTGTGCAGTAGGTGGGATGCATACTGGATTCCCTGTGTAATAGGTGCGATGGTCAGAAAAGGCTAATTTTTCCTTTAGAATTTGGTTTTTCTTCACTCTCTTCAGCTCTATTCAGGAGTTTTGCTGTCTGTGATCAGTATACCACTGTGGAAACCCCCTTCCTTTCCATTATTCCGCCTCCATTGTGCAAAGAAATGTAAATGTTTTTATTTATTGTGCGCCATTTTCAGTTCTCTTTTACAAAGAAGTAGCATAATCGAACCATCGTTTCTTGATCTGAAAGTGTCGCAAGTGTCGTTTCCAGTCATAGGAGAGAATCCCATTGTTCTTGATGGTCGATTATACTGTTACTCTTGTAAGTGATTTGAATTAGTAGTTTTCCAAGTGTCGAAAACAGTTTTCAATTCGAAATTGCAGTGTAGTCGTTATCTTCACTTCGTTTTGAAGATAAATTTGTTAGTATTGTCGCTTTGGAAAGATAGTTCAGATTTGCACTTAGCATTCTTCTTGTCATTCACACATTAAGAAGGTTGAAAACAAATACATGCATGTGCATTTGTATTTAGACTGCTTGTTGGTTTGATTTAGGGCAGTGCATTTAGTGTGTGCTTTGTGCTCTTTGGTGAAAGAATCTCGTTTTTCTTTCCTTAGTAGCTAGGATTTTCATTGCAAAAGAAGATTAAACGATTGTTTATCATCTTAGATTGCATTTTAGGAATTGTATATATACATCATGCAGTGAACCTAAAAGGCAAATTTCTTAAACAAGATCAACTATAAAATAAATTTAATGAACCTAAAAATGCTTTGGAACCTAACGCATAACATCTAGAAGTCTAGGCTAGAGACGTATTCCAGCGTCGTAAAGCCTGGTAACTGTCGCTTTCATTGTTGGTTGGGTGATTCCTCCTCTTTGAGATGACAAGTGCCAGTATGGACTTGTGCTCCCATGTACCATCGAGTATATATTGGGAGACCACAATAGGCTATATCCTTTATCCTTAGGAAGCCGTGTCTACCGCCCTATCGGTCGCAATGCACTGAACACGGCATTTGGGAAGATTGACTACCGAACCGTAAAAAGTATTCTACAGTTTTACAATTGGTTTGGTAATCCCTCTGTCTAGATTTCTAGAGTAGTCTCTTTCGTTCCTTTTCAGACTCCTTAAAGGAAAAGGTCCATCTGAGAACTTGTCACTTCAGGATCATTAAAAATCAAAGACGACTAGAGTCAGCGTTTGTTTTTTCTCGACTCTTAAAAATTGAAAAAACAAGTTGTGTCAAAGCATCTAAAATTCATTAAATTTAGAATCATTTTTCCCCTTTTTATTTTGAGTTGATCAAGTAATTTGCAATCGTGGAAGAAAGTCAATCAAAAACACGTCGTTCGTGGAGACTTACGAGTCAACCATCGTTGACTCCAGAAACGAGGCTATTTCGGACAAAGCGAACTCGTTTGACCGGATCAAAGTCCCCTAGGTTAGTTGGAGCAAGTACTTTGACATCCTCAGAGACTTCGGTTGCTCCGAACATTTCTGGTATCCCTGCCTCTACAGAAGAAATTCCGCAGACACAAGAGGACATTACAATTGATCCTAGTGTGACAGTAAACAATTCTATCCCCGAAATGGTTCCATATACAACTGATTTGGAAGGTGTTACTCCCCGAACATCTGTCGCTGCATAACTTATACCTTCTTCAGCACCAGAAATATTTTACAGACCTGATGGTCTACCTCTTCCTCCTGGATTGGTTGCCATAGAAGAGATTTTGGAAGATCCTCCATCTAATGCTCCATCACAATTTGGAGCTGGGATCAGCCTATATCCTTCTTCATCAGAAGTTAGTCTCCTGCCATTGGAAGTTCCTGAAGAATTGCTTAGGAATATTTTGGATAGGCTTAATATGTCTGAACAATCGTCGACATCTAGGACTGTGTCATCCAACACAGCAGCGGCAGAACTTCTTGCTGCTACTCCGACAATGTTCGTCGGCGTGCCATCTGTCCCAACTAGCTCTCAATCACTGGATGGAATCCATCCAAGGGCTGCTTTGATAGTGTGGTCTATTCCCATTTGTTCATCTGGAATAGTATCTAGAATCTCTTATGTTGAGTCTTAGCAAATTGACCCTTCACAGTGTCAATTTGGGCAATCCGGTCCCCAAAGGCAAATCATTCCTTTGAGCACTATATTACCGCCGTATGGAGGGTCGTATACCCTTTCATTGTCTTATTTAGGAGAACAACCATGCGATAGTTCACAATAGAATTTAGGTTATGCTGGAATTACATCTAGCTGTTGGGTGCCAATCCTGCCTCAACAACCAAGAGTTGTATACTCAATGCAACAAAGTTTACCTATGTCAAATATCCCCACTACACTGGCTATTGTGGCAGTATCGCAAGTACAAGCATTGCCTATTGTATTCCAACCTCAGGCTTCTCAGGTTGTAATGCAACAACCTCTTGTCCCTACAACGCGACCACAATCACTGACTAGTGGAATGACCCAGGTTCAAACGGGGATCATTACCCCTCATCTTGGTCAAACAGTCAGTACTGGACAACAGCTCATGGCTTCACAACCATGGCTGGTGCAATACCAACAACCACAATTCCAACAAGCTTACCAAGGATCCGAGCAACAAGTATTTGCAACTAATGGGCAGCGATATATTCAAAACAGCCAATATCAATCATATCATAATGGTCATGCCCATCAACCTTACCAAAGTTACTAGCATCAAATGCATTATGCTGGTATGTAAAGACCAATTTCTCAGGCAATTCCATCTTATCCTGGGTATGCTTCGCCAAGCCTGAATCAACAGTTTCCTTTCATGGCGACTTTAGAGTTACCAGATCTAAATCGACTAACGAACGATCCAATTGCCTACACCCCTTGGTGGTTGGCGATTCCGCATAAACTTCTGTCTGATATTCCTAAATTTAATGTAAATTTGGGTGAAGACCCGTCGAACCATGTGATGACTTTTTATCTGTGGTGTTCATCAAACACTTTCAACGATGATTCGATCAGGCTTCGCTTTTTTCAGTGAACGTTGACTGGTCTAGAAGCAAAATGGTATATCGAATTGCCGAGAGCTTCATTTGATAACTTCAGTACCCTAGCCACAACATTTTTAACCCATTTTCAGTTACCCATAAGGTACAAAACGGGAACAGAGCTGCTTACCAAAGCAAACAAAAGCCACTCACATATCTGATCATATTCATGAGTGGCAACGTCGTCGTAGAATGGTAAAAACATATGTTCCTAATCAGTTGTTAGTTGAATGGTTTATTAAGTCATTGTTACCTTCTATTACAGAAGATGTGGCAAAGGGAGGAGTCGTCACTGAAGAGCAAGTTATTGCTCGTGCTCAATATCTAGACTTGATAAATACTCAGTCTGGCACGCTCTACGATAAAATCCTTGATGCTCCTAGACTGGAATATTTTGTTCCTCCCCCTCCTAAATCAAACAAAGACTCTCATGCTAGCGATAGCATGATAGGTACGACTAGCACGAAAATCATAAAGGCTACATCAAAGAAAGACCGTAAGGTTTCAAGTAAAAATGCAAATGAAGAACTTCTCGCCTTGGAAGTAAATGTCGTGTCAACTAAAAAAGGCAAAGAAACCAAGCAACCAAGAGGCAAGAAGAAAAATAAAGGGAAGAAGAAGAAACAGGAGGAGTCGTCTCCTGAAAAATATTCTGCAAACCCTTCTAGAGATAGGAAACCAAAAGTTCCATTCCTTATATGTGATGAGGATCATTGGACGAGAGAATTTCCATATAAAGTTGAGCTTAGAAAATTATTCAAGAGTTCAAAAACTTCAGCAGTATTGACTGATCCGTTTCCGAATCCAGGAACAAATCTGGTTGCTAGTGACAATTCTTACCCATCCCAAGTGCTAATGTTGTCTGTTTCGAAACAACAAAATGATGCTTTGATATTGACAAGGAGTAAATATTACGGGAATCCACAGATATCGCACAACAAGGATAATGATCAACCTATTAATTCGACAACAACTTCACCCGAAGTTGTGCCACCCATCATCCCTGAATAATGATAAAACCGCCAAAGGGAGTAGTACACAAATCGACGTTTAATCCTCATGCCAGAGCAACACAACATTATAATATAGTGGAGGATTTGGCCCAATTTCCGTCCACTATGTCGACGCTTGAGGTACTGCAAAATTATCCCTCCCAAAGGCATGCTTTATTTTCAGTGATAGGTGGGATTGACCCAACAGATTCCAATCTTGTATCCTTTAATCACAAAGGATATGACCCTTAGTTACCAGCTCAACTAGCTTTCCTTATTCAAGTGAAAGCCCTCAACAAAACTTTTCATCGAACAATTATTGATGAGGGGGCATCTACATGCATTATGTCGATGAGTTGCTGGAAAACTTTAGGATCTCCAACCTTGTCCCGATCGTCGACGACATTAAAAGCATTTGATGGACGAACATACACCCCATATGGGATATTGACTAACTTGCAAGTAGAATTGGGGGGCAAAACAGTAGAAATTGATGTTGAAGTTATCGACAAAAACCTCGATTACAACATCCTACTGGGAAGGCCCTGGATATATGCCATGGTTGCCATTGTGTCGACCTACTTTAGGAAGATTGCATTTCCTTTCCAAGGAGGAATTATAATCATCGACCAACAAACATTTCTCCCCAACAGTTCACAAGTTACGGGAAGCATTCCGATGATCCATGCAAGCCCTCATTCGCTTCAAAATATCGGAGTAGGCCTACTAAAAGACCCTACATTAATGGGGACTTTTTCCCTACCACCTCCAATCAATTTGGCAGAAGTGGCCAAGATGGGAACCTGCAATATGATATCTTCTATTCAAAAGATGTTAGAAAACGATATTAACATGGATCACATGTAGGTATTGCCTCTAAGCCCAATAGAAATATTGTAGCAATCAATGTTTTCGGCATGGGAGGCAAGCCCAAATCAACTCTCATCAAGCATTTGGATAGATAGGTTTAAGGAATATGGCACCCCATCAGATCCTTGGTCGCAAATACATTCTACAGACGAAGGAATTGCTAATTCAATGATGATTGATGGGACACCATGGGAAGATTACCACCATCGTTCCCATCTTCCAGAATGTAAGGAGGATAATTCCAGTGACCTTGACCATCCCTCAATTCTTAACTTTCAGTCAAATACTATAAATACAATGCATTCCGAGAAAAACCTATCCAATATTGAAGAGACTATTGCCATAAATATCTCGACCAAAACAAATGTTGTAGAGAATATTTATGTCGAAAAATCTTGTTCTTCTTCGGAATTGGAAGTATATTATGCTCTCTTTCACGAGTTTAGAGATGTCTTTGCTTTGTCATATGATGAAATGTCAGTCATTAACTCGAGAATAGTTGAACATGAAATTAAGATGTATCCATATGTTAAACCAGTACGACAACGGCTTCGGTAGGTGCACCCCAAGAAAGCCACTGCCATCAAGGCGGAAGTTGAAAAACTCCTCCATGTTGGTTTTATTTACCCGATTCCTCTAACCGATTGGGTATCAAATATTGTTCCTGTGATGAAGAAGCAAGGAACAATTAGAGTGTGCATTGATTATAGGGATGTAAATCAAGCTTGTCCGAAAGACAACTACCCTACACTCTTCATTGACCAGATAATTGATGAATGCACCCGATGTGAAATCTTTTCATTTATGGATGGATTTTATGGGTATAATCAAATAAATATCCGCCCATAGGACCAGTCAAAGACTACATTTATTTGTCTATGGGGCACATTCGCATATCGCAAGCTACCCTTTGGTTTAAATAACGTAGGGGCAACATTTCAGAGAGCAATGAATTATGCTTTCCATGACATCAAGAACATCGTTCAACCATATCTCGATGATCTTCCAGCTCATTCGCGAAAGCAAACCGATCATCCGTAGCATTTGAGAGCGATATTTCTACGTTGCCGACACTAAGAGATACAACTCAACCTGCAAAAATGTGTGTTTTGTGTCAGTTCTGGTCATTTACTTGTCTTTGTGGTCTCAAAGGACAGGATTCGTCTCGACCCATGTAAGGTTCAGGGAATCATTGATTTGCCTCCACCTTTAAATTTGCTTCAGATTCAGAAACTCCAAGGGAAAGAAAACTTTTTGAGGAGGTTCATTCCAAATTACGCCGAACTTGCTGAAGGTTATACTCATCTATTGAAAAAATAAGTACCCTTCATTTGGGATCAGGTCGCGCAAGCTTCCTTTGATGCTTTAAAACAATCCCTATTAAAAGCGTCATTAATGTATGCTCCTGATTATCAAAAAGACTTTAACCTGTATCTGGCTACAGCAGATACGACCATAGCGATGGTTTTAGTTCAAGAAGATAATGGAATTGAACATCCTATATATTATTTAAGCCGAAACTTAAATGATACGGAAATGAAGTACTCCTACGTTGAAAATCTAGCCCTAGCAGCGGTTCAAGCGATACAAAGATTTCGACACTATGTCCTCTTCAGAAAAACTACCATTTTATCAGATTTCAACCCCATGACTTATATATTGTTGCGAGAGTTGCTGGGGGGAAAATATTCAAAATGGATAGCAATTTTACAAGAGTTTGATCTGGAAATCAAAAACTCCAAATCAAAGAAAGCCCTGGTTTTCGCGGAGTTACTATGTGATCTCCCATCGTCGTCCAATGATGCAACATCCGAAGAAGCAATCATGGACGAAAATTTGTTTCTTATATCTAATCCATGGTACGGAGATATAATTATCTATCTCCAAACCCAAACATATAGTTCTAATACCTCACGCTCCGAAAAATGATGGATTCAATACCAAGCAAAAGACTACGTGATCGTCGGTGATAAGCTTTACCATTGTGGTGTCGATACAGTTCTGTGAAGGTGCCTCACCTATGAGGAGGCCGAAAAAGTCCTGAATGATTGTCATTCAGGTGCATGTGGGGGGCATCAATCTGGTTATGCTATGGCGCAGAAGATTTTACAAGTAGGATACTTCTGGCCAACAATGTTCAAATATTGCATAACCGCAATTAGAAGTTGCCATGCTTTTCAAATCTTCAATAGCAAAACTAGGAGACCACCCGCACCTCTACAACCAGTAGTTGATGTTGTGCCATTCGCTAAATGGGGCATAGATTTCATGACATGCAACCCCACCTCGGCCGGGGGGCATGGGTATATCATAGTCGCGGTAGACTATTTTACCAAATGGGCCAAGGCGATGCCTACATTAAACAACAGCGGCGAAACAACTGCCCTTTTCTTTTTCAATCACGTAGTCTCCAAATTCAGTGTTCCACAGGCCATAGTCACAGATCATGGATCGCATGTTCGCAATCACATGATGGTTGAGTTGGCTGCCAAATTAGGATTGTCCCATGACAGCTCTACTCTATATTATTCGCAAGCTAACGGACAAGTTGAGGCAATCAACAAAGTCCTGAAGCGCATGCTGCAAAGGATGATTAGAGTCCATAAACGGAGTTGGCACCTGATCCTGTACTCGGCCTTGTGGGCATACTGAACATCAGTGAGGAATGCAACCGGATTTACACCTTTTCAACTGGTGTATGGCCTAGAAGCAATCTTGTCAGTTCAGTGTGAAATCTTGTCCCTCAAGCTCGCAGTCGACCTTCTCTCTGGGACTTCAGAAGAAGAGGCTTGTTTCTTGGAACTAATCCAATTGGATGAAACCCTTTGTGATGCATCTTTGGCTAACGAAGCCCATAAGAAACGAGTCAAAGCACAATTCGACAAAAATGTCAAACATCATGTCTTCTCAAAAGGCGACTTGGTCTTACTTTACGACCAGGAGTCCGATAAGTTGGGAGCAGGTAAGTTCAAGTCTTTATGGATGGGTCCCTATATTGTTAAGCATGTATTAGCAAAAGGATTCTACGTGTTGATGGATTATGATGGGATTCCACTGGCGCAACCCCGCAACAGGTTGTACCTCAAGCGTTACTATGCTTAGTTCAGCGTAGTAATCCATATGCTTTTATTAAATTTTTGTTTTCGCTAAGGGTAATTGTTTTGGTTAGGTAATCCACTTTTTGCATTTGTTGCAGAAGTCGAACCTATTGAAATCATTTGTTGGATATGCTGATGGAGCGAGTTGTAGTTCGCGGAACCTATCTTCTATGGCCTAGGCCATCTTCGATCCTAGCGGCGAGTTAGTGAGTTTCAGAGGAGTATGTATTGGTCAATCGACGAACAATATAGTTGAATATAGCGCGTTGATAGAACTCCTCTCTGATTCCATCACACATGACATATGCCGACTTGTCATCAGGCTAGACTCACAACTTGTCATCCTACAACTCACTGGTACCTACTCTGTACGGAATCCAGCTATCTATCGCATGTTCCTAAGGGTCGGGATTTTGGAAAGATAGTTCGATTTCATTCAATATCATCATATTTCCATAAATTTAAACACATTAACAGAATCATTGGAAAATTATGTGTTAGATAGACATTTGCGACATTTATAAAAAGAAACATTTCATCAATATTTGCAACACGATCATGTAACTTAACCGAAATAGAGCTCCGAAAATCAAATATATATATATATATAATTTTTTATGGTTTACACATAATGTTATGTAACTAAGACAAAATCGGTCGAATGACCCAAAAATCAAAGTGCTAGGGGGCACCCTAGTCTAATGATGTTGGTGATAACAAGTTACCGCCTATGCAATCATCTGTAAGAGCCTAGTCCATCGACTCGGCACACCAGTCATAGGTCACTGCAGCTGCAGAGGCAGCTTGTCAGTCCTCACGTCTGGAATACCAAGAGTGAGACCCTTGACCTGATCCTGTAATGCTGAAAGAGTCTCGGCCACATCAAGGTCGCAGAGGATGGTCCTCCCCACAACCTCTCCTGCCGGAGCGGCAGCTGGTTCTCTCCGGCATACTACTGGTCGAACTGGTCCAATGTTTGCATGAGTACATGAGTTCTGATTAGTATTGATCAAAGAAAGAATAAGAACATTATAAAAACGATAAACAGAGATATGGTTAGAAAATTTACCCATAGCACCCCACTGCTCACCAGCTGCAGCACCAAATCCGGGTCACCTCAGAAATCCATGCCAGCATATGGAAACTTGGTGTAAACCATCTCCTGACAGTCGAACCACTCGAAGAATGTATCCAAGAAAGAAATCTGAGGCTGGCCAGCATGTCGGGACATGAGGTCGACCCATCTCTGCATCTGTGGCTCGGTTGGTGGAGGTAAACCAAGTGAAATGTACTGCTGCTGCATTAGTGGGATCTTTTCCAAGGCGAAAGCGGTAAAAATAGAACCATAGCCAAAATCATCCACAAAATCTCCCAGAATCAACTAGTGAAAATCAGGGGGGGAAAACACCTCCAAAGCTCCAACAAACCAAGTTCAAATGAAATGGTAAAATGAGAGGTAAGGTCACTTCAAAATTACTATTCACGTAATTCGAGTAAGGTATTAGTGCTTTTTAACTCATTTATCAAGCATATGTTTTCATTACCAATCGGTTTGATGAAGTAATTGAACAGGTAGTACGACCGTTGAAAGAACAAAGTGCTAATGGTGAATCAAATAATCAATGACCATTATCACAAGCAGTTTTTATGTGGATTTCAAGCTCGTTAAAAATTAAACATAAGCAATGAGCAAATGTTTCCCCCAGAGTTTAAGCTCATTAAAAAATGAACAAATTTCTGGTAAATAACCTGTGAATGCATTATCATCAGCTTCTAAGCCTTGGTCGTGTTCTCATCATCACCTACACTTTTTTAGCTGATCATACGCCTCCATTTGATTGTTTACCCTTCTGAGGAATAGCTGCGATTAGTGATCTTGCTAGCCATCTTTGTGACACTGCCATGATTGGAAAATTCCAAACCTTACCTGGATTCAGCTGCTACCCGAAATTATCACTCGTTCCTCAAAAAACGAGTCTCCTTTAAGCTCTTTTCACCTGACTCGTAAAATATGAAAATATTGCCGAGCGATTGGTCTCTCCGGCTCGTTAAAGTCATTGGAAGGGCTATCCCTCCTCTAGATTTTAATATTTTTGGACTTGAGGGATTATTACACAAAAAGATCGAGCGCTTGTCTTGTTTGGCTCATTAAAACTATCGAAAATTCATCCCTTTCGTATTATTTTACGCTTTTTCGGACTTAAGGGATTATATGACGAAAAAGAATCATTGGAGTTTCCTTTCCCTCCCTTTTTAGACTCTCTAAAATTGAAAAAGGACCGAGTTATCATTTTCGTTAAACTCGTTAAAATCAATAGCGACAAACTTGTCCAAATGGACAAGAACAAGTTTCACTATCGCTAGGCTCGTTAAAACATAGCGACAGGTTCGCCTGAAGGGCGGATTATAGAACAAGCATATGTTATCCTACTCAAGCTTGACAAAAATAAAGAGGTACTAGTCAGCAATGACTGGGGAAAATTGGGAAGAAAACTTGAAAAAAACTTTATTGGTAGCAAGTCGCTCTTGAACATGACACTTTCACTCTGTTCGAGTTGGGTTGGGTTATTCCGTTCACCGGTCATATCACCATTGGTCCATCACACCATCCATCTTTGGGGTTAACGCTACCAATCCATTGTCAGTGTCACCGGTATGTTCAAGAGAAATCGCTCAAAGAATTCACCTGTGTCTCATCCGCTGCAATATATTCATGCTCCATTCTTTCATGACCGCCACCCTGAACCCTGTATCATCAGATCGTTTTCACCTCCAAAATCATTTTCTCCGTTCCGTGTCGTAGATGTGGGATTCATTAAGGCCCTCCTACGACGGGTCACTTCTTGTCGACATCAGCTCATTATCCAAGAAGTCGACCTAGGAACAACCCCTTTCAGTATTTTGAAGCTTGCATGCCTCAACGGCAAGTTTCTCACTTTCAGCGACAGGTTTACATCAATGGCCTTCGACTGAGAGATTTTGCATGGTGTTCGACGCCAAGTCCCTTTTTTCACACCACGTGAATTGTACTGTAGTACCTTGAGGATCATTGTCATTATTGGTGATTCCTCTCATGCCTGTTAACAACTTACATCATTGGCTGGTAGTCAGGCAATGTATTTCCATGTTTGACTCCAAAACATCTTTCACATGGATCGAATTGTACTCCAAGTGAAGATTGAACGAGTTTTGAAGACCCTGAATCTAGTTTCATCCATCCGGGCTGCGATATATTCAGGAATATTAAGACATCAAATGTACATCATTACCGAACATATGATCATCCAAATCAAAGGATGATGACTCTGTCCGAATCATCAATCTACACAGATGGTTGTCTGTCCTATGTACATGAAAATGAATTTATAAAGCTGAGCATGGGAATGCCCACCTTAGCTAGATCATGAAAAGTATTATGAAGATAATGTATTATATTGTATCTTATTATAGGTCGCCTTCCAGCTCGAAAAAACTTCGGATCCTCATGATAAAGAATTTCACCCAACATCAAAAGATTAACGACCTCATGCTTTAGGGGGAAAGTGTATAGACATTTTTGGGCACTACAATCCCAATCATAAATGTCCATAAACTAAGGGCTCCTAAGTCCCTAAAAGTGTTTCTTCACTCCCTAAAGGAACAAGGTCAACTGATTACATCATCTCCCAGAAGTTCTCCACCGAAAAATGCTCAGAACTGGACCATACAGAATGCCCAGTGCAGAGGGTGCGATGCATCTCACCTAATCAGTGTAAAGGGTGCGATGCATACTGGAAAGCCCTTCTATAGGGTGCGATGGGAGAGAATGGACAAATGGCAGAGACAGTTTGTGAGGTGGAGGATCATAGAATCTTCCAGAAATTTCTCCTCTGACACTTGCCTCTCTGAATTCGCCCAGGGATGAGTAAGTGATCATCAATCTCCAAGTGGAATCAAGAACTATCATAGAGGACACTAATCAAAATCCCAAAAGCCGACTCACCCCACTATAATCATCTATATATGGATCCCTCATCACAGAGATCCAGAGGCTGGAATATTGTATCTTGTAAGGAAGTGTTGTTAGTTTCCTGGTGCAACATCATAGTGTTGGGTGATCTAAGCTTTACATGAGGTGAAGAAGGGCTTTCTTGCTGGAGGATGATGTTGGTTCAGAACAATTGGTTGTAATCCTCTTTTCTATTCTTGATATTAATAAAGCTATTCAAATTTTCCTCCACATTCTTGTATGATTGATGATACTTGTGTGGCCAATACATATCTGGTCCTGTATTGCTTATGATTGTAGATCTCTGTTCTTCGATAGTATTATGCTGCTTTGATTCCACAAGTGCTTTTTGAAGCTGGGTAGACGAAGAAGAAGCGGCGAAGATCTATCAGAAAGGATAGGAACCGAGCAAGGAACCAAGCGCAAGACTAAGGTTGGTGCCCTTTGTTCCCCTCTTATCTACTTCTCATAAAGGAAATCAAAAGTAGTTTTAGTTTGTTTGTTTCTAAGATAGCTACCAGTATTAGTGGGACTAACAGCTCCAAGTGGACACTAGATTTCCTGTTAACACCAACATTGTTGCGCAAGCTCACACTTCTTGAAATTTTTTCGGAAGGTGTTACTTCTTTAATGTATCTAGTACCTACATCAAATGTAAGATGTGCTCCTCCCAATTAGCATTGTGTACAAACATATCATCCAAATAGAAAATAACAAATGAATTTATGAAAAACAATGTTACCAAATGAGAACTGTAACTTCAAAATGATAACTCTAACCCAAAAAACACCTTATTTTGAGCAAAAACCATGAGAAAACAACTTGAAATTGAAAATTTGTGATGTTGCATCACCCTTCTTTTTAGGTTAAGTTTCCAACCTCTTTTTAGCCATGGCATTAAAAACCAAAATCATGATCATGGAAAACCTTAAAATTACAAGAATTTTCAAGCATGGCATTAAAGTTCAAATAACATGACTTCAAAAAACATTAAAATTATGACATTTTCAAACCATGGAATTAAAACTGAATATCATGAGCACAGAAACATTAAAATTTCAACAATTTTCAACCATGACATTATAAACCAAATATAATGGCTAACAGACTTTAAAAACCAACACTTAAATCAAAGAGTAATTTTAGCAAGAGAATTTTTTTTAAAGGCTAAAATTATTACTCTTTTGAGATCATAGCCTAAGACAACTTAACCTATTTTCAATGGGGCACTAAAATTGAACTATTATTAACTATGGTTTATAAAATCATCATTAAAGTACACACAATCCTCAAAAACACCCTTTAAAAAATATTTGATATAACACAAAAAATTAATTAAGAATATGAAAATTTTTATTTTTATTTTATTTTTAAAACAAATTAAATAATCCAACTATATATTTCCACCAAATTTTTTGTTTTTAAATAAATTAAAAATAATTTATATATATATAATAAATATATATTATATATAATATATTAAAAAAAACAAAAATGCAATGATTTTAAAAACACACACACACACACACACAACTACACACACACACACACATATAATATATATAATAAGAAAAAACAAAAATGCAATGATTTTTTAAACCACACCATAGAGATGCTACTCTGGATTTACCAAGTGCTCAGAGGGATCAAATATCTTTTCAATCTAAAAAAGGATTACATCTCAAGAGATTTGATCCCACTTGGCGCTTGGTAGATTTGAAGTTCAGATTGATCTAAGCTGGTTTAATTATTAATTATTAGTTATAATTTTTTAATTATTTTTTATTAAATTAAATTAAATTTGTTAAACACACATGGTGAGAAAGAACAAATAGAAAGATAAAACATGCAGTTCAATTTTTATTAACAAATCATATATATTTATAGTACATGTGGTGACCATTGGGTTTCACATCCCAAGGTCCCTTGGATTCCTTTTGTCCATTCGGCTTCCACACTAACCCATTGAGGATTAGGTGTC
>APFE031591864.1:94706-166914 GCA_000404065.3 Pinus taeda
GAGTATTAGATTGTCCACTAACTCTAATATTGCACTAATTGGATCCATTTTTAATCCTCAAAAAATAGTAAAACAATGAGGAAAAGATGAACACCAATTGCTCTTTTATACTTCAAATCAATTAGCTTGCAATAGATTCAGCACACAAAGAATGATGATATCTGGAAAACAGACTCCTCACTCAAAAAATGAATTTTCTTCAATTCACCTGAGAATTTAACTTCCAACAAAGCTACAAGCAATTTAGGCCTCAAAAAGATATTTTCCTGTACCAGCTTTGAATCCAAGGGAACTTGTCCTGGCAACACTTGTGCAAGATACCCCCCCTCCAATTTCCTTAGATACTCCTATGGTTCTTATGAAACCACATCAAGAGTGTTCAACTGCTGAAGTATATAAGCGCTTTCAGCTGAATAAAGCTAGTACAATAGATCCCCTTCGTTTGCTTGAAGAGATATCAACTAATGGAATTTCTCAAAATGTCTGCATCAATGATTTGGAGCCTCCTGCTTTTGAAGTATTACCATCTTTGAAAAAGCTAAAACAACAAGTGCTTAGAGCAAATCGAGGCCAGTATTATGCAGTGTTCATGTCTGGAAGTGGTAGCACCATTGTTGGGATTGGTGATCCAGAGCCTCCAAAATTCATCTATGATGACAATGAATACAGTGACATATTTATATCTTATGCATATTTTCTTACTCGAAAAGATAATGAATGGTACCAAGCACCTGATTCTGTTGGTGTAACAAGCGGCAGAGAAATAAATAGTACACAAGTTGTTCAGGGTGCTTTCAGGTGATATATATGAAAGGTACTATTGAAGGCATACGTGGAATAACGAAATTCTTTGTAAAGATTTTATCATGTTCGGGGGTTGGCAATGTTGTGGTAAAATCAAACACCAACACGTAATGCCGGTTGACTTGAACAATCTAATATGGAGAACATTATTATTTTGAGGTCAAAAAAGAAGAGCTCAAGAAGTCCCTCTATTCAAATGTTGTCCACAAAACTATTCATCTCCATAAAACTTGCAGTTGTTGTGAACAAGGTATCGGTTCATAGTCGTTCACAAAAAATACGACTCAGATAAGGTTTCGCTGGTGCTAATACTAGTGCTGCGCTCAAATTTTTACAGCAAAATACTTCATCAAACTCTGCTAGAAACACAAAATTTGGCTTGATAGTGATCTGAACCCGGCCCGTAGAAAGTGAAAATTGAGACTTCCCACAGACGACGCCACTTTGAAAATAGGAGGATTTCTTTGAGGCAACTTCCCAAAATTAAACTTGGACCATCATAATTGCACAACATTAAGCTTAACATTAAATAGTAAAGAGGTGATTGGGCACCCTCGCTCTCCGTTGGAAAAAGCTTCCCAGGTGGGTGGCCATGTGCATATACTCGAAAAATATATGTATATACGCTAAAATGTAATTAGTACTTAATTAAATATAAAATAAAAACACTTCTCACGGATCGAATCACCTAAACAATCGTGCATAAAATTGTTTGAAAATTCGAGCTCTGTCGGAGCAGCAACGCTGTAACTGCCGGTAGAAGGAAATTGGCCCTCTCTTGACACAAAATTTCTGGAAATACCCAAAGACATTTGTCCTCCCTTAATGAATTGAGAACCCAACTTCAAGGATCACGAATCTGGAAATAACCCCGTGCTTTGGGCTGAGCAAATTGCATTGTGAAATCCACTCGACCTTAGTGATATTGGCCTAGATACAAGGTGAGCGCTAGACACTAGCACCGAGTCGAAAGTCAGGAGAGTTCCAACATTGACGATACAGTGGAGAATTCACTAATCCATTCTAGGTACGAAAAAATTCATCCATTCATGACGCTTCTCGCTTATTTCGAAAAACATTTTCCCCTTTATTCTCAGTAGGGGCAGCTGCTACAGCTGAGGAGCAATGAAGCAGGCGCCCGACAATTGATGATGAGGAGGATGGGATATTGTTTCAATGGCCAACTGTAGCAATGTGCAACGCATTGTCTGTTATATGAATGGAGGGTGGAAGTTGGGATTGAGATGGGAATCATGGAGAGGCAAGACAACATTGGCGTAGTATGTAGAGCAAAGGGTTCGAGACCCCACCTATGGGCTGAGCAAATTGCATTGTGAAATCCACTCGACCTTGGTGATATTGGCCTAGATACAAGGTGAGCGCTGGACACACAGCTCCAAAGGTTGAACGATATACTGCAAAATGCATGGACTCACTGCTCATTTCAAATGGCTGACAGTCTTGCTCAAGCCGTATATGTAAAATCATTGCAACGCACTGCCGTATACAAAACTTGGACGAGCATACAGCTTACTATGGACAGAAACGTTTATGCACAGTTCCTGAGATTCTGTGTGATGAAAAATAGAAAGGCAGCGTTATGGATAGAGGTGAGAATATGAAACAGTTTGGAGTCACAGTGAATACCAAAAAAATCATAAATATGTCAGGGTAGCGCAGGTGTGGCAGAGGCAGCGCATTATGTCAGGGCAGATGCGTTATGGCAGAGGCAGTGCAGGTGTGGCAGACAAAGCGCAGGTAATGAAGGCTAGGCCAGCGCTATTCAAGGCAGCTCAGACTAGTTGCTCAGGGAATAACAACATCTCATTTTTTTTTAACTAAAGGATGAACCCTGAGAAAGAAAACAGGCCACACATCATGGCTCTGATACCATGTTAAACACACATGGTGAGCGAGAACAAATAGAAAGATAAAACATGATGTTCAATTTTTATTAACAAATCATATATATTTATAATACATGTGGTGACCGTTGGGTTTCACATCCCAAGGTCCCTTGGACTCCTTTTGTCCATTTGGCTTCCACACTAACCCATTGAGGATTAGGTGTCCAACAAAATTTTTATTTTATATAATTTGACATAGTCAGAATGTTTAATCTTAATATTAAAATATATTTTTTTGTTTTTCAAGTTGTATTTTGACCTATGGCTTGAGAAACCATGATCAAGAGACATCTAATCCATCAAAGTCACTCAGGGATCACACCTGACCTGGGCCACACTGGCCCTAAGTTGAATGGATTTTTTTAGCATGTCTGCTCCCCCTAGCACAAACACAACCACCGCTGTGAAGTATGATCCTAGGTCACCTTGCTAACTAGGCTCATCCTCAACCAGTTGTGTTAGTGGGACTTGACAATATTATTATTATTATTTTATTTTATTTAATTTAATTCAATTTGATTTAATTTAATTTTAATTTATATATAATTGACCAAGTCAAAAATGTTTACATAATATAACACGAGGGACAACATCTTTTTCAATTACTAAACAGATAGCACCACTCACTCAACGCATAATATATATATATATATATAATATTATATACTTTAAGAATTTTAATATATAATTTTTTATTTTCTTAAAAAGTATTTGATATAACAAAAAAAAACATAAGAGAAGGAAAAAAATTGAAAGAAAACGTATTTACAAATAATACAAAAAAAATGTATGCTTGTATATGTTGCGGGGGATGGGGGAGAGGTTGATGCCCCCACAATGCTTTGTTGGCAGTCGACTACTAAAAAAACAAAAAAAAAGGAATTGTTTCCATGTATGTTTTGCAAGGGGGTGGGTGAATGGGTCGATGCCCCACAATGCTCTGTTGGCAGTCAATTGCACAACCGTCATGACCAGGGTAGGGTGACACACAGATTGCCTTATGGGTGGGTGACACACAGATTGCCTTATGGGTGGAGTGGCAATGCCTCCACAAGAAAAACATAGCTATTTTTTTCTCATTTTGTGGTTTTTTTATTTTATTTTTTTCTTTACTTTTTAATTAATTTTTAATTTATAGTTTTTATTTCAATTTCTATTTATTTAGATTTCAATTTTAATTTTATAATTTTTATTTGTAACTTTTTAATAATGTATATCAATGACTTTTTAATATTTTAGCTTTTCTTTCTTTTTTCAATTTATTTATTTTTTATTTGGAATGTGTTTTGGGATTATTTTTTGAATTTTTAAAAGTAATATTTTGTTTTTCTCTATTTTAAGGTTTTTTTGTTCTCTTTAATAAAAAATTCCCTTAATTTGTTTTTTTTTTCTAAATTAGCATTTTCAATATTTTCTAAAATTAAAAGGTGATTTTTTGTATTGATTTTCCCTCGGGAAAAAATACATATATTCACAAAATTTTAATGTAAATTATTAAAAATAAAAAATTAATAACTAAACACAAATTATGTAATGCCACTTTTAGATATATAGTTAATTTTATGGTTTTTTATTTAAGTATCGAGTTTTAATATTTTTTGTAGTCGTGATATATGGTCTTTAATGTCATGGTTTAAAAATGTTTGAATTTTAACCCTAAAGAAAAGGGAGTGATGCTGCATCACCACGTTTGCATTTCAATGTAGAATTTTCCTATAGATTCACAAGCTCATGCTATGTACTAAATCATAGGACAAGAATCTACTTCTACTTTCAACCAGCAGAAACCAATAGACCAATGAAAACAATATGAACAAGAAGAAGATAAATCAATGGCACATAACACAAGATGTATCTCGGGAAAGCCACTGCTCAAAACCCTACTATCTATATTGCATATATCAAAAATATGAGTGAAGATACAAAGCTTGTTCTCACTAGAAATATTCCACACAAGTATGCTCAACTCTCTCGACTCACAAGCTAGCTCTTGGCCAACACTTAGCTAATTTTGCAGTTGTCCAAGCTCATAATCTCTTACGTAATTCTTAGGATGAACAACCTATATTTAAATGGAATTCATGCTTCCAAAACTCACAATCCAAACATTGGATCAATCTCTGATGCAAGCATGATATTTACACTCCAGTAAATAATACCACTAAAAGTACAATGTCCCTACATTCTAGTCTCAACTGGGTCTTTCTCATAATCGACATGCATGAGTTTCTCATGAGGGAATCTTCAATTAACTGGAGTAGCACTAGTGGATGCATTAGTGCACCAACTCATTGTTAGTCCTCTATTAGTTCCAAAAACAATTTAGAACTAATTTAACTGAACTTAACTCAGTAAACCGAGTGATCTAATTTCCAACTCAATTTAAACTCATACTGGACCCCTAAAACTTAGGGAGAACATATATATGACTACAGAAAGACTTCCAACTCAAAATTCCTAAGCTAATTAAGTTAATTAAACTTAATTAATTATTTACAGGTTCCTATGAGAATAGAATTTGATTTTAATTCTCAATTTAATTCAAGGACAAATTAAACTAGAATTTCTTGTTGTCATTTCTCAACATTCAATGTGTTTTTCCATATATTTTGTAATCATAATATTTGGTTTTTAATGCCATGATTGAAAAATGTTTGAATTTTAATATGAAAAAAAAGAATTGATCAACATTACCACTTTTGTATTTTAGCGTATTTTTTCTTGTCTTTTGTAATCCTAATATTTAGTTTTTAATGTCATGGTTAAAAAAAAGGTTGAAATTTTAAACCTAAAATAGAAAAAGGGTGATGCTACATCACCATTTTTCAAAATCAACATGAAAATCAAGATTTGATGCAACCTCCAAAAAAAAAAACTTGTTAAAGTCCTCGTTAAGTTGGTAACATTGATAAAAGGGCACAATATATAATTCATTAACCTCATAAATGTAGTTGGTGCATTACATAAGCCAAACAATATGACTAACCATTCATGCAAACCTTGCCTAGTTTTGAAGGTGGTCTTCCAGATATCTTCTTCCCTTACCCAAACCTGGTGATGTCCTGAATTTAAGTCTAGATTGGTGAAGTATTTGGCTTGTTGCAATTGATTCAACAAATCATCTATCCTAGGCAAAAGGTATTTGTTCAATACACACCTTCCTAGTCTCATCCCTTTTGGGTGCAATGATGATGGGTGACCCAAATGGTGAGGTACTTGGTCGAATGAAACTTTGTTCCAGTAGTTGTTTCCATTTCTTCTACACCTCACTTGATTCTATAATGAATTTCCTATACAACCCAATGTTTGGGAACGGGGAGTCCTACAACAACTAGGTCTTCTGCTCCACCTCTCTCTTAGGTGTTAAGTCCGTTTGGGTCCTATAACACACCCCTGTATGCCTATGGAAATTCTTCTAGTTTTTGTTTTTTTCCTTAGTACACCCATCCAAAGATTAAATTTCTCATACCAACTCTTCTATAGATTAATTTTCTCTTAAAAACAATAAAACATCTTTCTAGAATTGATCATTTTATTCGTTTGGTTGGTAGTTATCACGAAATTTTGGAGTTGACATTGTCTGCATTAATGGTCAACAATTTCTCATCCTTGATGAGGTGGTATTGGTTACTCTCTGCATAAAGATTGCATCCCACATGTACATATAGGGATGTCCAAACACCACTCTACATACATCAAGGGGAGCTACATCTAGTTCTACTTCATCATAAAATCAACATTGATAGCAAATATGGATTTGCATTGTTTGGTTACCTTTATTTTTGCATCCTTATTTACCAATCCCAATGGATATGGGCTCAAATTATCATGAACTTCTAATCCCAATTTTTTGACTATCTTTTTTGTAATGAGATTTTCCTATGATCTTGAGTCGAACGAAGCATCAATATTTGTATTCTTGAGTTGTATCTTCATATGGAAGAGTCTAGTATTTTTGTTCTCTTCTTGTTGTTAAAGGCTACTGAGATTCACCTCGTTCTTCAATAATGCATAAACAATCTTCTCATCCATGTTTGAGCTTCTTTCCACCTAAGTACTCAAATTTGTGGCCATGATATTTTTGTTCTCAGTGTCCTTTTTTTTGTTCTTCAAGTTGAGCTACAATTCTCCTTTGTATGACCATCAATGTTACAATAGTTTCCGTGGTTGTTAAGATCTTTGCACTGGTGTGTTGTGGTTGTTATATTTTTGTTTTCCCCCCTTTCTACTTCTTCTCCCCCTCCTTGGAAGCTTCACAGTTCTCTTTCTGCTTTGACCCACTTGATTTCCCTTTCTTCTGTCCTATGTTCTCCATTACAATTCCTATATGCAAGCCTCGTCCACCAATCTGGGTTTGAAAAACATCAATTTCTTTCGCGAATGGTTGTGTAGACTTCTCTTTCTTCTTTGACCCATTTGATTTCCCTTTCTTCTGACCTATTTTCTCCATTAATATGCTTATACACAAGCTTCTTGGCTTGAAAAACATCACTTGCTTCCAGGGATGGTTGTGTAGACCCCCGAGATACTTTAAGAGTATGCATGGGTTCTTTGAGGAGATACCCAACATTATGACCATATTTTTAAATTATGTGGTGTACTCCTATACATTCTACCACTACCTTTGCCTAAAGTAATGCATTGGTCCTCTACATACTGGATGGGGTAAAATTTGTGAATTTATGAGGGTTTTGAAATCCTCCCACTTAGTCACTTGAGGATCTCCCTCCAACCTCGAAGTCTCCATGTGGCTTCCCCAATAGGTTAGGGCATATCCCTCTAATTTCAGCTGAGCAAACAAAATGTTTTGTTCTTCCTCTATATGATGAACACTAAAATAAACTTCTAACTATTAAAACCAATGATTTAAATATAGAACATTGGACTCACCTTGATATGACTTGATGTCGACCTTTACTTCCATTTTGAATAGGGATTGTGAATGATTCACAACATTAAAACTGACTTGATCCTTTTTTAGCTCTTCCCTAGACTCCCGGACTCTATTTCTTCCCCATATGCCAATTTCTTCTCCAAAACTAAAACAAAACCCTGTGATTAGCATCTGTTTTTGCTTCCAATTTTGCATCCAGAACCCTTTTTTGTGTTATTTGAATCCATTTTTCAAATATGGTGCAAAACGTGGTGCAAAATTTGCACCAGGTTTTGCACCAAGTCTTGCACCAAGTTTAGCAAACGTTTTTGCACCATGTTTTGCATGAGGTTTTGCACCAAGTTTTCTGCCTTGCTTTTCACTAGGTTTTGTGTCAACTTTGGCACCTAATTTTGTTTCACCTACTTTTGCATCATATATTGCATCCACTTTTGTATCCCCCTTTGCGCCAAGTTTTGGGTTAAGGTTTCTATCTAGTTTTGCATCTACTTTTATTGCATCCACTTTTGCATCTTATTTTGCATCTAGATTTGCATCCTCTTCTGCATCCATTATTTTTTCCACTATTGCATCCACTTTTGTTGTGCCACAATTTGCACCTAGTTTTGTGCCTACCTTTGCACCCACTTTTGCTTCTAATTTTGCATCCTCATTTGCATTAACTTTTGCTTCTATTTTTGCATCCCTTTTTGTATCCACTTTTGTGTCAGGTTATGTATTGGGTTTTGCTTCTCATTTTGCATCTACTTTTGCATCAACTTCTATTGCATCCATTATTTCACCCATGTTTACATCCACTTTTTCATCCCTTTTTGCAACAAAGTTTGCTTCTTCTTTTTTGCATATATCATTGCATCCACTTTTGTTGTGCCACAATTTGTGCCATGTTTTGAACCTTTTGTTGTACCCATGTTTGCTTCCACTTTTTCATCCACATTTGCATCCTCTTTTGCATCAAAATTTGCATCAAGTATTGCATATTTTTTTGCATCCACTTTTATGTCGAGTTTATGCATCAAATTTTGTGTCTCACTTTGTATCCACTTTTGCATCTACTTCCATTACATCCATTTTTTCATCTAATTTGTGTCCATCATTGTACCCATGTTTGTTTCCACTTTTGCATCCCTTTTTTCATCTTGTTTTGCATCCAAGTTTGCACCTTTTTTTATTTTTTGTTGCATCCAATTTTGTTGTGCTACAATTTGTGCCATGCTTTGCGCCTACTATTTCACCCACATTTGATTCCACTTTTGCATCCTCATTTGTGTCCAATTTTGCATTGAATATTGTGTATTTTTTACATCCACTTGTATGTCAGGTTTTGCTTCTCATTTTGCATCTACTTCTGTTGCATCCACTTTTGCATCTATTTTGGGTCCATTGTTGCACCCATGTTTACATCCCTTTTTGCATCTTATTTTGCATCCAAGTTTGTGTCCTTTTTTGCATCCATTGTTGCATCCACTTTTGTTTCACCACAATTGTGTCAAGTTTTATGCCTACTATTGCACCCATGTTTGCTTACACTTTTGGATCCACATTTGCATCCTATTTTACATCTAAGTTAGTATTGACTATTGCAATAGTAGGCAAAAAAATTGGCACAACAAAAGTTAGTCAAGTATGATCATACCAAGATCCTAAATCTAAAGGAGGGAAAGAATAACATCCTCCAATTACTTAAAGGAAAGGTACATGGTCCACTCTTGTTACAACAAAATAATTCCAAACAATGCTTCTCCAATGAAAGTTGCCTTGAGCGAAATAAGGTTGTACATCCATTGGAACAGGCTCCCAAAGTTGAATGACCTCAAACATCACCCAAATATTTAATGCATATTATGTGGAAAAGGTCCAGTCTCAAGCATGACGATCCACTTTTCATAAAATAATCCCAAAGAAATTGTTTAACCAACGTGTCTAGCCCTTTAAAAGTCCAAATCCGTGTGTTCCAATGAGCTCTTTAGGAATGACTCATCCAACGTTTGGCCTTACAAAGTAGGGAAATTCCATTCAAGATGTTGGACCACATTCTCTATGGATGCTAATGGTCCTCCCATTTCGGTACATCAGATAATTTTGACTTGGTTTAGTTTATATTCTCATGGTCTCATGATTATCACGGGTGGATTATTATGAGCTAATCTATGTAGACATGCGACAATGATTTAGCACATAGTAGATGTTTCAATGATACTCTCTTTGTTTTTATGTCTGCCATGATACGTTTTCATAGATTCATTTGATTTCATATTCAGATATATGGTTTACTAGATGCACTTATGGATTTGCATATGCATTTGCACGAGTTTATTCATTACATTCATCCTTTCGAGCGAGATCCTAGTACATGAAAGGATTATTGGTTAGAGTCATGCTAGTTGGTTCACGTCAATAGTATGGACGATTAGGGAATTGACCTCACAGTAGGATTTTCTTCTTTGACTAGGGAGACTAGGTCACTTTTCCATATGAATTAGTCCATTATACATGCATAATTTCCCCTTATCATAAATCCAATTGATACAACCATCTTAGCCATTTATTCCCTTTGGTGACCCTTTGACTGAGGCATTGACTATGGTCCTAGTTTAGTAAGGAGCCAGGTTCCAGTTTGTACACATTTAGAGTGAGATGCCTAGCCAACTAAAGATAGTCACATCATACACTCATGTGACCCACTCCTTAAGGAGATGGATTAAGCAGCATTTTTCAACACTAAATGTGAGCTAGTGCCTTAAATGTGTTCTCTCTAGCCCATACCAATAGTTATTGAGAGGTTAGTCCTAGTTCCATTTAGGAGGATTGATCATATTGTTTTACCAGTCAAGTATGATCGGCTAACCAAAGTTGCCTTTAATATTTCATTGAGCATCCAGACTTAGTCTCTGTTTTAGCATGGAGAGACTACATTGTTACCAGAGTTTCATGGGATTATTAGTTGGAGTATGATACATCTTGTGGAGAAATTTACTAGTAGCTCACACCTCATAGCTCTTCCCTTTGGCTAACAATCGGTGACTCTATTAGACTCCTATTCAACAGTAACAATATAAAGTCATGCCTTCGGCCTTTCCCTTTATCATTATCAAATGATAGGTCACTTTCCATTTTCCTAGAGTGCCTAATTTTCTGAAGCAAAGCCCCCCCATAGGACTTCCCTTTATTTTCCATACCTTATAGGTTGACCTTGGGACTAGGAAGTTAGTTGATGGTTCCAATATTGATGATCTCTATGGCTTGGATGAATCTAATGACTTTACATATGCATTTTGCATCATGCTGATAGGTTACATGCATTTAGTAGTGGTAACAATTTCATATTTTTACGTTTCAACTATCAATTTATGGCCCATTGTGTAGTGATCAGTGGGGTGTGACCATACATATAGTTGCACTTCTCATTTGGCTATGTTTTGGGCATATCTGAGTACCCGTTTGGCTACATTTAGGTGCGCAAATCATTATATATCAATGATCATCTTGGCAGAGAAATTTTCTAGAGATTGGGTGACATTTTTATTTTATTTTTATACATAAGGATGTGTGTCATAGGCATATCTTCAGTTCATAGGTATGATCAATGAGAAGATGGTACCATCAAATTCATCATCAGATTTTGCATGAGATGAGTACCTACATGCCCCATTCCAAGAGATTTCACCAGATGGCCATTTTATTGGCGGGCCACACGATCATGTATTTTAGTCATCACATGTTATATCTCATCATTTGATCTAGGATTTATTAATATCTTCAACATATACATGTCTCTTGTCTCGTGATACACAAAGTTTCATTGATATTATCATTGTATTGTATGTACATGGGACCCAATATGAGAAGCACTCTTTATGCATTAATCATGTCTAACACATGATGCCATTTACATGTATTGGTGACTTGCACTTGCTTACATCAAATGTTAGCACCTTGGCACTTTAAGTATCATAATAATCTATCATTGTACCCCCATGACGCTTTATCATGTTATTATGTTGTATTTCCTAGTGAAAAAAGGAGGGTGCATCTCACTTGACTACACTACTACAAAAAATGCCTTTAGGGGCATTTTGGCTTGAGGCGGTCTTTCTAAAACTGCCTCTAGAAGTTTTTTTAGGGATTTAGGGGCAGTTTGAAAATCCCCCCCCGAAAGTCATGAAAATTTTAACTTTGTAGGGGGGGTGTTCTAACAACCACCTCTAAAAGTGTTTTCTCATGAATTATGGTGAAGGGTTTTAAATCACTACCCATAATTATATTTTTCATGACACTTTTTTTAAAACCCCTCAGAAAGTCATGAAAATTGGAATCTTTTTTTTTTTTTTTTGCGGGGGGGGGGAGGCGGGCAGTGTCGAACTAAGACATACTAAAGTTGGATAACACTTAACAAAAAACTGTCAGAAAAATAATATTAAGGGCACGGCTCGCTCTAAATAGAATAACTAATACTAAAAAAACCAGGACGAGAAAAACACTTCAGGCCAAACTCACGTTATTGTCAAACAAAGGTCAAACATAAAAAAAAAAAAAAAAAAAAAAAAAAAAAAAAAAATAGTCTACACATGTAATTCTCACATTGTTCGCCATTTTGGGATCAAATCCACCATTTTATTTCCCCACCTCCTGGTATCTTTCCATTCCATTAATTCTTCAACAACTACTTTCAATTTTCCATGTTCCTTATATTTTTCTCTCATGTATCATATAATTGCAGTTGATAGGGGAACACCCAATAGTTGTGATAAGGGGATTAGGGTCTCCCTTATCACAACCCATAAGCCCCAAGGGGGCATAAGGGTGCATTTATAGGGGCATTAATACCAAATTTGTGGGTTCATAACATTAGGAGAAGTGGAATGGTATGACCAAAAAGGTGGGATGGGTAGCTTGTGGCGTATTGAACAAGGCAATGTGACACAGGGGTAGCATAGATGGGTATAAATGGTAGGTACAAACACAATTTAATAATATCTATAATCTTAACATTAAAGAATGAGAAGGGGGCTTAGGACCTAATTTCATAGGGGTAAGGGGGCCTAGAGGGGGAGAGAAATTGATAGGGAAACCCCATATATTGGTGATCAGGGGATTAGTGGCCCCATTATCACAACCCATAAGACCTTAACCCATAACCACTAAATTACCTATCCCCTTAACCCCCAAGACATAATCCCTTAACCCCTATACTCATAACTCATAACCCATTAACCGCTTAACAAATTAAAACCTTAAGCCACTAACCTGTAAGCTAGAATCCATGACCCCCCTAAACCCTAATACATTACCCATGACTCTTAACCCCTAACCCCTAAACAATTTAACCTCTAACACTTAAATCCCCTAACTCTTAAGCCCTTAACCCCTAAATACCCTAACCCCTAAGCCCTTAGTCCTTAACTCTTAACCCCTTAAGCCCTTAACCACTAAGCATCCAAGGCAAAAAACAACACCTCAAACCAACACACTGACCTCCTAAGAGAATCCTTCACCTATGATTGAGCATATTGGTGCCATTTGATTTTTAGAGAACTAGGTATTGGTATTAAGGGTATTGTTTATGGGTAATGCCCTTGTTACGATGTATACCAAATGTAGAACAACTGGATAATTTGCAAAACCTTGATTTGAATTTCTCACAATATCTAAACTTCACGTTTATATGGAGCTTGTAGTGATCTCCCACAAAATGAGTTGGAAGTGAATAGATCACTTATAAAGACAAGGCCTCTCTAGCCCTAATGCGCAAGGAGCGAACCCTCTATACAAATATTTTGTTTGCTAAATAAACTCAATTGTGTCAATGTAGAATACTATACATAAGAGAAAATAGAATGATATTATCCACATCAATGCTTGAAATAGCCTAACATTAGCCATGAGTGGTGAGTGAGGGGGTGAATGTGGGGCACTATTAAAGTTACATCATGTTTAAATTCCTTCTACATTATGAGGTTGTTCTCTAGTAGAGTTGATGCATCATCGTAAGGGAACATGACACATTTTTGTGGGGAAGCAATTGAAGTTGTAACATAATTCAAGTGATATACACCTCCAATGTAAATGACATCATTGTATGTTTGTGTCAGGTTGTTAGAGAGGTTATTTATAGACAATTCATTTAGTGTACTTGGACTTCATCTTTTCATGGCCTCAACTCTAAGATGGATTTGTACTAGCAATATTTCATGCAAATGAGAGGGGGGCTTATTGTTTAACCCACATACACACAAGAGCACTGGATTTTGTCCTTTGTATTCCCCTTGGTGGGTTCTATGTGAGTTTACATTGGCGTTGAGTTGAAACCATTCGTCATGATCTTTCTCCTCTCAATTGCATCTGTTAACTTTTCCATATACATGAGAGAGAGTAAGAGGATCACCTCATCTGTAAATGCTTCATTTATTATGACATTCAACGGATTTTCTATTTCCTTTATCAATATTTGGATGGGTCGTTGTCTACATTGTTTAAATACATGTTTAGATCTTTTTGTGAGGGAGGTCCTTATGTGGTCTTCCCCTTTTGAACTCTTCGAAAGGGGTCACCTCCTTCCATGGTGCCTTGCCTAGTTAAGGCCAAAATTGATAAACCAAAATTCAAACTTCTTAAACCATCAAACTGATGAGGCCTCATATGTCTTCCTAACCCCCAAAATGGAACATCTTTCTTGAGAGAGAGTTTTGAGGATTTCCCATCATAGATCGTAGGTTGGATGTCATAGGATTTGTTACCCCACTTTCTATTTGTTTTCTAGAGGATATTTTTAAATTTTGATTGTCATATCAACCCCTATGATTCTTATCACATTGATCATTTTCCAACTGAGATATATGGATCTATTTTTAATTCATGGATGTAGCATTAGTTTGATGACACCTTGTCTTGGCCATCTAGGACACTAGGTGTAGGAAGAGGTTTCTTTAGCTATCACATTTAGCTTGATATGTATGATCCATGTGTAGATGATATCTCCAGTGTGTATTATTTTTATTGTGACCACTTAAGCACTCTATTCTAACTCTTGATTCTTTGGTTATAAGTCCTAAGTTTGGTTGTTCCATGGTGTTTCATAATTTTACTCAGAGAAGTGTGTCATCTTGATGGTTTAGATACATACTTGTGATTTGAGTAGGTGTTAAACATTGATCTTATTGTGCCCATTATTTCCCTTAGTCCTTTTTTATCCCATGTCCCTCTTAACAACAATGCGGAGGCCTTCTAAACTATGGTTAGCTTCTAATATGGTATTTTTGAGCTCTAAGTGAAGTTTCTCGAAAATAATGGGCTACCTACAACTACTTGAGTTTATTGATAACATTATTCATAGATTTGAGGATATTTATCACATTCTTAAGGGTTAGTGGATATTTCCCTTATGTGTAAACCTCATGTCTCCTTTCCCTCCTTATATAAACATACATACTTGTATAAAGGAGGTCTTCTATATTTTTTATTAATACCCTTAGGCCAACATTATCTCTCTCTATACCTTGTAGAAACATAAGATACTATAGAACGGCTTTACTACCTATTAAAATATAATTTCCAACTACTCTAAAATTGACCTATTAAAATCTAACTTTTAATTTCCCGCTCCTCTTCTTCCTTCCCAAGTTTCGAGAGAGTTAGGTGCTCTTTCTCTACACTTAATATCTCAAATTTCACTGCAGATCCCATACCCTTTTGTAATATTCAATCCTTTGTTTCCCTTTACACAATTCTCAACAATTATTTTTTTGTGTGTTTAATTCCAACATGTGTTTGAATTTTACAGGAATGGGAGCAGCATATGGGACCGCCAAGAGTGGTGTGGGCATGGCCTCCATGGGTGTGATGAGGCCAGAGCTCATGATGAAAAAGATTGCTCAAACTGTCATGGATGGAGTATTGGATATTTGTGGTTTGATTATTGTTGTGATTATCAACACAGGAATTAACCCCAAGGTAAAGTCCTATTATCTATTTGATGACTATGTACAACTTTCATCAGGACTGACTTGTGGGCTCTTAGTTCTTCTTGCGGATATGTCTATTGGTATTTTTGGTGATGTTGGTGTCAAGTATGCCTCTACATTTGAGAACTTAGTTGTATTTACTTTGTTTAAAAGATTTTGGAGCATCTAACCCTGAGGGTTTTGAGGGTTTTAAGATTCAGTCAATATATTTTAGTCTAAAGGGACAATCAAATTTTTTGTGCATTTTATTTTCATCTAAGAAAAATAAGTGAAGAACAAAAATTGAGCACAACATGTTAGTGTTCTTTATTTCTCTGAATTTACCATTAAACTTATCTTATTTGTGCAATGGGATCGAGTTTGTAGGATATTGAAATCACGATGTTTGTAGCAGTGAAATATAATATTTACTTTTTGTAGTATTCATTGATATCTGCACTCATAAAAATACAAGATTTACTTCTTGGAATGTAAATTAGTCCCTTTATTTATTTATGCTTGTCAACCTGATATACCCACAACAATTTTCCTATTGACGAGAACTATATCTGAGAAAATTTGTTTCCTTTAATCCATAGAAGTTACTTTCTTTGGATGAATAGTATGTGTGGCCAGTAAAATTGTTTATATGGTATGCAAATAGTATTTCCATTGATTTACTAAAGTATTTTCATTGATTCATTTGCCATGACTAGAAAGAGGAAATTAAATGCATCAAAACTTCAAATATAAATACACGGTTTCCTAAAATCAATAAATTGAATGGTTTGTTTATGTTACAAATTTTATTTTGGGAATCTTGAAAAGTTTCTTGTTTTCCATTCTCTCCTGAATAAAATTTGAGAAGATATCTCATGATTGAAAACTCCATAATGGAATAGAATATATTGAAATTATAACTAGATAACTAGCCATTATTTACATAAATCTTTCTTGTGGTACATGTAATTGAGAAAAAGATGGTTGAATACAGAATGGGATTTTTAGGGTTATATGCTATATAGATTACCAAGGACTTATAACCTTGTAGAAAATCAATTTGATGTTAACTATCCCTACTGTTTTAGGAGATCTTAGTTTTTAGTTTGGAACCTAATAAAAAAATCCCAGTTCAAGTTGTGTTCCTATTATTAGCTTTTTGACATTGTTTGACCATTTTGTTCATTACTTATGGGTAAGATTTGAAAGTAAACTTCTATTGTGTTTTTCTTTTATGAATTATTGAAATGCTTTTAAATATTATTTCACAAGAATGGCATGTTGGTGCTTTCCTAGCCTAAAATCATATTGCAATCAATCAAGACAAGTAGGAAGGCACATTCATGAAAAAAGATTGTGTGTCAAATGGAATGACATATTTGAAAATCTGACTCGACAAAGCACTGAAGCATAAAAATTAGAGCACTGAGGAAGCCAACACAAAAAGTGGCAGTATAATCATGAATTCCTGACTCTTGAGAGTATGTGTGTGTGTGTCCGCAATCATATTTAAAAGTATTATGATCAAACCTCAATAAGTGAGTGTTGTCCGAGGCCACACAACTTTAATTGCTGGTTAAACTTCTTATTCACAATCCAGGGGCCCTTATGAAACTGGTCGGTAGAAAGGCCAAGCCTCAAAATAAATAGATTTCTCAGAATTAACACAAACCAAAACAAAGTATGTGAGGATCCTTCACTCGTTCTATATTCCTGGTGTAGTGGTCAACATTTATTTAAGTTCAGCTACCTCAAGCTAGCTCAAGTAATAGCTTGAACCTGTACCTTAACTACTTTATCATTACATTACACATTTCAAATGATGCCAATGCCCCTGTATTGAACCAAAACTCTAAAATTATGTTGCTACAGGGTTAATGGCATATCAACAATACAAATGGAGGTGGGTACACTAAATAATATATCCAAATGAAAGATGGTCATCTAGTTTGCAAATCAAACTAATCTGCTATATAATTACAAAAAACTTTCCACCCATTCTATCATATGCATTGACTTTATCAACCCAACTAGAGCTTCCTTGACTGGGCATTCAATCCACCAATCCCTCCTTTAGCTTAGTGATAAGATAACCCTCTTCCTTCGAAGCAAATATAAATTAAATGAACAAAATTTAGTTCAGGTAGGTGTTGGCCCTGGTTGTTAGATGTATTTGAGTTGACTTACTTCAAACCTATATTCTTAGGTGTATATATGTATAACCCAAAACATTCTTTCCAACATAAGTTTTGGATTCTAAAACAGGTCTTAAATTGCACTCTACTAGTACCCCTTTTTGGTACTGAGTGTCTTCATTTTTCTAGGTGCTCTTCTATCATGCCGCCAGAGTATCAATCTACACAATTCTAGATAAAATTGATTGTATGGAGTAAACAGTGGTGGCCTATTTCACACTCTAATATAACAGGTCCCAATCTCCAGATATCATTGCTATACCCATATACATTTTCACTGATACACTCTGGCACCATATATTTATAGGTGCCAATAAAGGTGTCACATTATTCATAGAGTTAACAAAAATTGCACAAACACCAATTTTTGTAATCTTTGCTTCACCTTAACAATTCACCAATAAATTTGATGGTTTAATATACCTGTGAATTGTATGTTGTTCATGGTGCAAATACACCAAGTCTTCAAAAAAAAAATTATAGACAACAACAAGATAGGGTTCAAAGATAGTTTCTTTGCTTTCTCAATGACATTTACAAGGGAGCCACAGTCCATGTATTCCACAACTAAGGATATAACATCATTATCATATAAACCATGGTGACATAAGACGGCATATAATAATTTCAACATGACATCAAGCATATCACCACCCACAAAATAGATTCCAATCCCATATAGAAAGTGTCTACATAATGTTGAGAACTATTCTAATAACATCATGATCCTTTATACAATCAACACTTTGCCTAGCCTATGATTTGAACCCATTTGTTTCTAAATTTTTTTAGCCAACCTTGCATTAACAATTGTGAATCTTTAGCCATATCAGATGCATAAATTTTGTGATTCTATTGAGCATATTATTTGAGGTGACAACATTTGGATCCAACTTGGGGATGTGTTCTCATCCTAGGAGCATGTAAAAACCCTAGAGTCTTGTTACCTCAAAAATGTGGTCTCCTTTCTGCTATGTACTTATTCATTATCTAAAACACGGACACATTATGGTATAAATGGTTGTATGAAGGAATATTTATCATGGCCAAAAACCAAATGAATCTGAGTTTTTAAAGCCCAATGATATAATTAAGTGCATATATAAAAAGAGATTGGTTGTTCCAGTCCCCTTTCATGTATTTGTGAGTGAAGTTGCTACAAACTTTGTCAATAGCTGCAGATTTTTCTTGTCGTGATGCCTTTTCAAAATCATCTAAATATTGCACTCCATTTTCATTGGTTATTCTTCCGTCAAGAGTTCCTTCTTTTTTAGTGCAATAATTGTAGAAATTTTGAATAGTATGACACTTATTCACAGAGATTATCCCGATTATGCACTAATTGTGGAATACATGCATAATACATAACCTCCTCTATGTTTATCATCAATTTATCAGTATTAAGAAACATTCGCATGCGCACATTGAAGCATCAATCACACATATCAACACAGTATGTACCCGGGGAAAGCATAAAGCTGAAAACTCCCAACTATCTGTACATTATATTGATTGAGAACATGTAACAATACATAGTACAATACTCCTCACAAGTACTCAACACTATCTCCACCTGTTACACACAAACTAGCTCAGATCTAAATCAATCACTGGCTCAAATCTCCTCCATTGTTTTGCCTGCCTCCACTGCGCAATCTTGCATGAGAATACTGATGAATGAATGATCCAAATTCATATTTCCCTTGGATATACCACGCAATCCTCATTGGAAATACTCAACCCATGCATGTGCAAATCTCATGCACAACTATAGTCACAATTGACAGTTGTCTTGTCCTTTCACTCACCTCTAACACTTGTCTCCACTGAATTGTCCATGCACTGAGTTAACTGATGTATTCCTCAGTTGATTCATGAGTTAATAATTAGTGAATTAATTAATAACTAATTCACATCACTCAACACTAGTGTATTTGTCAGTTAGACTAAATACAACTAGTTCAACTAAGTCAAACTGAACACAACTCCATCAACTCCTCATTCAACTCCACCAAAACTCAATCACTTGAGTTCTAACTGAAGTCCTTCATGCAATAGCTCAACTAACCCATAAGAAAAGTGTATTTCCTTCTGTCAGTTGCATGTGCCACATCCGTAGCTCGAACTGAAGTGCTGCAAGAGGATAAGATAATGTTTATAGTCCAAATATTATTAAGAGCTAATAATATTCGACTGTTCTATATTTTAGACCTGGCAGTCTAAAAATAGACTCTGCCCATATGTCTAAAAATAGAAGTCCATCTATTTTTACCAACATGACCAATCATCCATAAATAGCATCCTGCAACTCATAGACCATGATCCATATGTCTAAAAATAGACTTTGCGCCAAAAATAGCTTGCGAGCACACTTAGTGAAGGCGACTTCTTTTCACTAATCTCCATCATCTTGTTGCATTTTCAACAATAATTACCATTAATTTTTTGTGATAGGGCATCAGTATTTAAAACACCTGCTCTGAGAAAGAGATCAAGATAGTTCAAGTTCCCCAAAGCATTTGAACCACTCTTTAATGGACAATGAGGGAGATTATTTATTGTAATATTGTACTGGCCATTAAATTCCACTCTTTCATGGTTCACACTTAAAGGATCAAATGTATTAACACATTCTTGTTCTTCTTTCCCAAAGGTACTTTGTAGAACATAAACTTTGATCTCAAATTTTGATAGAACTTTGCTTTATCATGTAGTTTCTTTGAAAGAAAATGGAACACATTTCACACCATGTTTTAAACTCATTGTAGACATATGGGAAATGAATAATAATAGACCAATCACCCTGTTTGTTTCCTCAACTAGTAGTAATTCTATTTTTACATGAATATATTATATCCACATTGTTCTTACTTTCCTAGAAAATGATCGCAACATAATGCTTCCCTAGGTTATATTCTAGAGTGATTCATTAAACCCATATTTTAAAACCTTGGACACTTGGGCATCACATAAGGCCAGGAGTCGTATACATTCTTCACAAATACATCTTAGAAGTATTATCCTCTGTATATATTATGTATCAAGAACATACTTTTCATGATTTTGTTTACCTTGATAACTTTTGGCGTGAACACCCAAGGCTTCTATCTAAGCTTTGGTTCACATAAATCATTATCATGTTGTGTCATGTGAGGAAAATATTCCACTAGTGCATGAATTAAGGCCCATTTCTCCTAATCAATAGCGAGATAGCCGTTGGTGGCACCCGAATTTACATGTCCATGCCCCATACACACTTTCCATATTGAAAAAACTTCCATGAAGGCCATTTGTTGGTTCCACTAAGGCGTGGGAGAAGGAAATTGTAAAGGGATATAGTGTGGTCAATATTGATTCACAGTATATTATACAAAATTGAAGCCCTGGAAATTCGATCAAGTGGTGTTGGTCTAGTTCTGGCTACAATCTGAGGGATTTATCAAAAGATATACACTATGTGATATCTAAGGCCATCGTTGAAAACCCTAAAAGAGAGCAGATGGAAAATTGTAATACCTCCTTCATTCAACCTCTAGTTTGAGCATTTCCCCCCCTGAAATCATGTATTTTTGTAAGGAGACTACAAATATGTCATTGATTTGTGGAATTATGCAGGAAAAAACTTAGAAACTAATATGTTTGTCATGGCCCAAATCTGCAAAAATGCAGTTAGAAACATTTTTCCCCATTGTGCCTTGGAAAGTGCTCTGATACCACTAGTAGGGTACCTTATACCTGAAAATGCAATCACACACAAGGTGTACAATAATGGGCAGGAAATACTTCAATACATAATATATCAAGATAAACTTTAGGTAGGGAACCAACTTATAGGGATCCTTTTATGGAAGGATCGACTCTTGTTCACTTGTCACTTTGAGGGGAAATCCTTTGAATGGGACGTGCTTTAATACATGATCACATAAGGAGGACTTTATTCTCATTATTTACAATCATGAAATGTTAAATACCTAGTTGGATTTCTTTAATGAAGCTACATTACATTTATTTAATGCTAACTACCTAATGGGCCTTATTTAATAACAATTAACAGTGTACACCTAGATCACATTAAATTAAATGGTCACCATACTTATCCTATTTGTATATTTCATGGGAGCATAGGCCACTGTTACACCCTCAAGGAGGATCCCAACTGAAATGAAGTAATGATTTTTCTTATACAATGGCTTTATTTTTCCACGGAGCACTTATTCCACTGAATTAGACATTCTTTTTACATCTTGATTATGTTTATATAAAACCATAGGAACTTGATTGTGGTTTAGTTGTGGGAATTTTATTATGTGAGGAAACTCACAACTTAAATGGAAACAATTAAATAATAACTACAAAAGTGTACTAAGAAAAGGTTGGACTGTTAAAAAAAACCAAAATACTCATCCAAGACACAAAAACATCAACAATTAGTCATCTTGAAGTTTCAACATCTTAAATGTTCAATGAGAAAGACACCAGTAACCCACCCCTTAATTAGAATTGATTTGAAAGGGAAGTTGGACTTGCCTGAGGAAGGTTTAGATTGATAGAAACTTCAACTACAAGAAGAAAAAGTGCTCAAATCTCGTATGTGTTATGTTTGGTTCAGTAAGGTCCAAAAAACAACCCTTACCATGGAAGAACATGAAGAGATTGAGTCATCCTTGGATTTTCATTTTGGATGTTTGATGCATTATCTGAATAGGGTAAGAATCCTTATAGTATGATCAGCTTGAGGAATATTAACTGGTTCAAATATTCCTTTTTGGGCGACAAGGTTGATTGATACCACTGAAATTCAAAAGGGATGATGGTCAAATTTCCAAGAGGGAAAACTATAAGAGAGGGTTTTTCCAGCTTGAAAACACCATTTTGATGGTATATAGGAGCAAGGAAGTTGTAGTGTCATTGAAATGCAAGTTCAGGCATCTCCAATGTATCACATGAGTGCTTCTGTGGAGTGGTATACTTTTTTTCTTTAGTGGTTATTTCAAGAAACACACCCCAAGACTAGGCCCTACAACACAATGACACATCATCGACTTCCTTTAAGCATAGGTTCCACCATGACAGGTTTAAGAAGTAACTATTCCACCAAAATTACTTGGAACTTAAAGCCATCCTCATTGCTTGTTGAGACATGAAATTTAGGTGGGACACACCACAACCAGAATAGACCCCTAGAATGACTTAATAATTTCTCGACCTCATCAATAAAATGAGCCCCAATGGCTTGCAACATTTTACTTTTTGGCCTTTGGATTTTGAATAAAGTGTGGCCCCATTTGGTACCTCCGAGGACAACAAATATGGGGAGGGTTTTCCGCTTGTAGGTTCAACTAAATGGATAAGAATCATAGAGCCCCATCTTCTAGCCCATGGTTCTTTCTTTTCACAGCACAACCCAATGGTTGTGTGTATTGTTTGTTGAAACATGGTAGCTTCTTGTGATGGGCACCATAATGCTAGTCATGGGAGGTTTAACCACACTCTACCCAATTCAATTTTTGTTATTGTTGGTGTAGTTGTAGAGTTGTATGTAACTTTAGTTTTCAAGGAGGTACACTCGTGACTTTGAGAGGTGTGATTACACCAACATACATCTTTAGCAGATCAACAAGGTCATGTCTGGTTTCAGTTCAGACCATATTTGGCTACTTATTTTTTATATTGGCAGTCTTACCTACCTATTCTAAACTTTTGCGACAACACCTTTCTACCACATGGACCTGTATGTTGAGTAAGGGTAAGCTTTAGTTAGTTTTTCACTGCTTTCTTTCAAGACCATGCCTCTCCCCCACATAGCTCTCATTGTTTTGAAAGGACAGGTTATGAGCCATAGCTTCATTAGGTAGTGAATCTTATACTTTTCTTGTTCAATGCAAAGTTAACTATATGTTCAGATGGAATGTAGGGCTTGGATTAAGGAAATATAACAAATATTAGTTATTTTAAAGTTGACACTTTTCTAAAGAACTTTCTAATTTAATCTAATTCTGGATCCCCTTTCAGTACACCCTATCAATGACATATGTCATGCAGCCAATTATGTTAGGTCCCTATAATACTAGTGATTACCCCATTACTATTGTAGTTGTATCCCTTATTAATATTGTTGTGGCCGTATTGCCCCCATGTTGTTATTACTGTGCCCCATAGAATCCCTCTATTGTTATTTTTGTGACTTTATATTATTATTGTTAGGTCGGCTAGGTTATATTGTGACTCCTTACACTCCTATATATAGAAAGGAGGTTTTGTCATTTGAATCATCAACGAATCATTCATTTGTGTAATGTAAAGGAGGTTTCCCCCTCAAAGAGGCTGAATTCTAAGGCGTTGATCTATCTTTTCTATCTTTTTGTGAGATGGTTTCATAACATTTGGTATCAGAGCCTTGGATTCTAGGGTTTCACTGCTCCAAATAGGTCATCGTGGAATTTTCACTATAACTTTTTTTTTGCGACGTTTCAGAAGAAAAAAAAAACCCATTTGAGACGAAATTGCACTGAACCTCGGGTCCGAATTTTAGAGCTTTTTGCGCTATATTTGCAGAGATATGATCTGAGGAAGTTGGTCTTTTTGCTGACTCCTGAATTACATTCCAAACAGGTGACCTGGGGAAAATCGTCATAACGTTCTCTCTGAGCACCGGATTGAAATTTCATAAGAAGGTACGAACTGTAGTTTCTTGCATATATTTTTCAGAGCCAAAGGTCGAAATAGGTACACGTGGCACATCATACAAGTTTGCTCTACTGAACTAGTCTATAATCAGGTCATTGTGGGAGAATTGGCATAACTCTTCCTTGGAGAATCCAATTGGGATCAGACCGGTGCCATTGGAAAGAGGACATAGAAGGCTACTGCAGATCGCAATTTCAAGACTGGATGATCCGAAATTATAGAGATACATCAAAGGCAATATCGAGCTCCTACAAAGTGAAAAAAGGTGTGTAGATTTTTTTTAAATTTTTGTTTAAGCTTGGTTTGAAAAATAATTTTGATGGAATTCAAAGGGCATAGTAGAGCATTATTATCAGTAACTGATGCCCCAAGGAAAGAAAATGCAAACACCTAGTAAGCAACTTGAAATCTCTAGCATGACTCATGAAGAAGAGGAAGAAATGCTATATGATATATCAAAGTTAAAAGACCAAGTGAAACAAATTTCACTCTCACAAAAGCTAACAGAAGCTAAGATAAATGGCATGGAATCTAAGATAAAGGGCGTTGAAGCTAATATTGACGATTTGAAGATAGATTTGAAGGCAGATTTGACAAATTATCTACAAGAAATACTTACTAATCCTGAAAGGGTAGTAAAGGAAACTCATGATGCAAACAAAAGAAATTTTAATCATGATTTCATAGACTCTAATGTTTGATCGAAGATCCACCATATTCCAAAAATCGATATGAGGAAGTTTGATGGCAAGGATCTCGCAGCATGGATATTACAGATGGAGCAATTTTTCGATCTCAATAATGTGCAAAACACACAAAAGCTATGTATTGCAACTTTATATTTGGAACCAAATCAGTTTGTATGGTATCAATGACTTTGCTCTTGTAAAAAAATTATCACTTGGGCAATTTTTATGGAAGAATTGACAGCACATTATGAGGATACAAAAAGCAACACTTTTTTTAGCCAATTGATAAGTCTCAAAGTAAAGGGTTCAATAATGGAGCACATTGAGGAGTTCCAAAAATTGAACATAAGGGTAAAAAATATTCCAGAGGAGCATAGGACTGATGTGCTCATAGGGACTTTAAAGGAAAATATCCAACATGATGTTCACTTTTGGGAACCTGATTCATTAGATAAGGCATTCAGGTTAGAAAGAAAAATGGAAAGCAAAATTATGACAACCAAGAAGCATACCACTCACAACTATAAAGATGGAAGTGTTGTTGCCCCTAGTCTTCCACAAACTATAAGGTTAACACCACAATAATTGGAAGAAAAAAGAGCAAAAGGGCTTTGTTACAATTGTGATAACAAATACACTAAAGGGCATAAGTGTGTTGAGAAGAAATTATTCTACATAGATTGTGAAGAGGAAGAAGAAAAGGAGCAAGAAAGGTCAAAACAAGAGGATATACTCCAAGAACAAAGCCTAGATAAAGAAGAAATGAATCTGACCATATCTTGTAATGCATTGGCTGGAATTACCACTCCTCAAACCATCAAGATAGAAGGACAAATCAAGAAGAAAAAGGTAATAATGTTGGTTGATTCAGGAAGTACCCACAATTTTATTCATTGTAAGGTAGCAAAAGAATTGAATTGCTCCCTATATCTAGCACCAGAGTGTCAAGTGATGGTTGCAAATGGAGAAACAATAAATTTCTCTGGAAGGTGCCATAATATCAATCTATCCATGGAAGAATATGTATTGACTGGCCCAATGCTTTCCATTCCAATGGGAGGTGCTGATGTTGCACTAGGAGTCCAATGGCTACAATCCTTGGGTACAATAGCTTTTAATTTTCAATCATTTTTCATTAAACTTTTTGCAGAAGGAAAGGAATTTGAATTAAGGGGTATTGCAGGGAAACCGGGAAAGATAATCAGCTCTAACGGTATGACAAAGCTTCTAAAAAAGGAACAAAGAGGTGTAATTGCACATTTATGTTCGCTAGATGTTTCCACATCAAAATCATCTATTTCTCCAGATCTCCAAAGAGCCTTGGACAATCATTCCAAGGTATTTGAGACTCCCAAAGGTCTCCCACCTATTCGTGATCATGATCATGCTATTCATTTGATTCCAGGAAGTGTTCCTCCAAACATCAGGCCATACAGATATCCCTATGCCCAGAAGAGTGAAATTGAACATATGGTTGCACAAATGCTAGAGGCTGGTATAATTCAACCTAGTCAGAGTTCTTTCTCTGCTCCAGTAGTATTGGTGCACAAGAAGGATGGATCATGGCACATGTGTCCAGATTATAGGGAGCTCAATAAGCTCACTATTAAAGATAAGTTTCCCATTCCTGTCATTGGTGAATTACTGGATGAATTGCATGGATCAATTTACTTCACCAAGTTGAATCTTCATTCAGGATATCATCAAATCAGAATGAAGACTGAAGACATTCTGAAAACAACATTTAGAACTCATGAGGGTCATTACGAATTCTTGTTCATGCCTTTGGCCTTACCAATGCACCTTCTACATTTCAAGGTTTGATGAATTCCATTTTCAAACCCTTCCTTAGAAAATTTGTGTTAGTATTTTTTTATGATATACTAATATACACCAAGTCTAGGAAGGATCATGTTGAACATGTTGACAAGGTGCTACAACTATTAGAGGAGAAACAATTATATGAAAAAAGATCCAAATGTTGCTTTGGAGTAAAAGAGGTGGAATATTTGGGTCATATTGTAGCTCATGAAGTAGTTAAGGTAGACCCTAGCAAAATTAAAGCCATTAAGGAATGGAAAATCCCCACATCCATAAAGCATTTGCGAGGATTTCTCAGGTTGATAGGGTATTATCGCAAGTTTGTTAAGAATTATGGGAGTATAGTAGTAACTCTAACAACATTATTGAGGAAAGATGCATTTTCATGGACTCCAGAAGAAACAAAGACCTTCGAACATCTTAAAGAGGCAATGTGCCAAGCACCGGTCTTAGCTACACCGAACTTCACAAAAACCTTTATTGTGGAATGTGATGCTACAGGAAATGGAATTGGTGTTGTTTTAATGCAAGATGAAAGAAACATTGTTTTGAAAGTCTTCCAATCAAGGGAAAGTTTTTACACAAAGCTATTTATGAGAAGGAAATGTTGGCAATACTACATGCACTTAAGAAATGGCGATCCTACCTAATGGGAAGACACTTCAAGGTAAAAACGGATCATGATAGCCTTAAATATTTTTTAGAACAAAGATTATCCTCTGAAGAGCAACAAAAGTGGGTCATAAAGATGTTGGGTTATGACTTTGAAATCATCTACAAAAAAAGGAAGCAAAATGTGGTGACAAATGCAATCTCAATAAAGGATGAGGATGTGGAAGCATTATTGTGCACCATTTCTATTATCCAACCAGATTGGATAAATGAAGCAAGGGAGGAATGGAAGAATGATGAAGCAGTGTGGGCACTTATTCAAAAGTTACAACAATATTCCAATAAATCTAATACATTTAGCTGGAAAAATGATTTGTTATGGTACAAATATCACTTATACCTCTGTAAGAATTCCCAACTCATACAAAAGATTCTTATGAAATTGTACAATTCTCCCTTAGGAAGGCACTCAATATTTTTAAAAACTTACGATAGGGTTAAGAAGGAATTTTTTTGGGATGGCCTTAAATTGGATATTCAAAAGTTTGTGGCAGAATGTTTGGTTTTCCAACAAAATAAAGTTGAAACAATTAAGACCCTGGGTCTATTACAACCTTTATCCATTCCAAGCCAATTTTGGGAGGAGGTTTAAATAGATTTTATCACAGGTTTACCCAAGTTTGAGGGAAAGAGTGTCATCATGGTGGTAGTTGACAAACTTACCAAGTATGCACACTTTTGTGCATTATGACATCCATTTAAAGCCAGTATAGTTTCTACTACATTTATGGAAACAATTCAAAAGCTACATGGAAACCCAAAGATTATTGTAAGTGAGAGAGATCTCATTTTCACTGGAAATTTTTGGATAGAGTTATTTTCTTGTGTCGGTACTTAGTTAGCTCATGGCTCATCTTATCATCCTCAATCTGATGGGAAAACTGAGATGGTAAACAAATGTTTGGAAGGATATCTTCGTTTCTTTGTATTTGATAAACAGACACAATGGTTCAAATGGTTGCCTCTGGCTGAATGGTGGTATAACACTTCCTTCCATACAACAACAAAAATGATCCCATTTATGGCACTTTACGGATATCAGCCACCATCCATCACATCATATTTAAGATAAAATTCTAAGGTTCAAGCAGTGGAACATCACATAGAGCATCAACATCAAGTCCTCCAACTCTTAAAGGATAACCTCATGTTGACGTAGAATAGAATGAAACAACATGCAGATCAACATCGCAGCGAAAGGAGTTTTGATGTAGGTGATTGGGTATTCCTACGGCTAAAACCATATAAACAAATGTCCCTCAAGAAAGCTAAGAAGGATAATAAATTATCACCAAAGTATTATGGTCTTAAAACTGTTGCAAATATTGGTACTATGGCATACAAATTGGAGCTTCCTGCAGAATTCTCGAGTGCAACCAGTTTTCCATGTTTTCATGTTTAAGAAGGTTATAGCGACAAGCTCCCAGTTCAAACAATATTTCCAGAAGTTGACAAGGAAGGAAATTATATGGATCGGAAGCAGTCACAAAAACAAGAACTCGACAGCTACGAAATCAACAAATTTTGAGATCTCATCAAGTGGAAGAACTTACCCGCTGAAGATTCCACATGGGAGGATGAGAATTTTATACAGAAGCATCCATAACTACTCAACCGTTGAGGACAACACTTTTTTGAAGGAGAGGGGCATCTTGGGTCCCTATAATACTAGTGATTACCCCATTATTATTGTATTGTACCCTTATTAATATTGTTGTACCCCTATTGTCCCCATATTGTTATTACTGTCCCCATAGAATCCCTCTATTGTTATTTTTGTGGCTTTATATTATTATTGTTAGGTCGGCTGGGTTATATTGTGACTCCTTAGACTCCTATATATAGAAAGGAGGTTTTGTCATTTGAATCATCCAAGAATTATTCATTTATGTAATGTAAAGGAGGTTGCCCCCTCGAAGAGGCTGAATTCTAAGGTGTTGATCTATCTTTTTTATCTTTTTGTGAGCTGGTTTCATAACATATAAAGAAATCAACCTACCACTTTGATCCCAATAGGACCACATACTCATTTCCTTTAAAACATTAAATCTAGAATTAGATATATCTACCTCCTTTTTAACTAGCTTGCATTTATGTTGTGCTTGTTGTACACAATTTCTCTTGGTTGAAACTTTATTGATCTCAATGATGACATATGTTTTGTCTTGCACATCTAGATTTCTCAACTATTCTCAATTCTTAGTGTTGAGTAATTTTACTATTTTGGTTGCAATATGGGGCTTATCTCCTAACTTCTACTAGATTTTGTCAATGTCCTGCTCAGTGTTGTAGACCAAGTATTATTCATCTATAGTGATTCTAATTTATACCCACATCGCTAAAAAAGTAGTCATTATCACTGCCCAAAGATTTTTCCTGGCTTCAACCAAAGATTAAATTCCTACTAGTTGATTCTTTAACCATTCCATTTCCCTCTGTAATCTTGCTTTCAAGTCACGATATTTGTGCATTATTGCATTTTTATTAGCTAATTCCTTATTGAGATTACTTATTTCATAATTCTTCACTATGATTATTTTCTTGAGATTTTCAATTTCAAGATATTTAATACTTAAATTTGACATCATTTCATCCAACTCTTAGAAGGATCAATCTCAGTTGTTGAGTGTGTTGAAGAAGTTAATGCACAAAATGTTCACTTATTTCTTTTGTTAGGATCTCAATCTGCTACACATAGTTTTCTTTTTTTTGCTGAAGCAAGAGTATTACCTTCTATATCATTAAGCCAACAAAAATTTACATAGTATACAAAATTCCACCCAACACCGTGGACCCATGAAAAAAATGCTAACCGCCTAAGGCATGACCCTCAACCTAACAAATATTACCGCCGAACCCTTGAAAATACAAACAAAATTTGTGCCAAGTGGATAGAAGAACATAAGAAAATCGTGGAGTCTTCTGAATGCTTGCTCCCCTGACTTGCATTTTTTTATCTTAATTGTCCAATCACCACGTGCAATCCACCAGCAGAGGAAGAAATCATCTAACGAAGTTAAACGAAGTTTAACAGTCCAGCCCCACCAAACAGCACGATCGTTCCTGATAGTAGATCTGCCCCAAGAAATCCAATAGTTGGGACACATATCGCATGGAAAAAGGTAACTGAACAATAGTGCCTGGGGAGGGTGGTATTCCTTTCCACCCCCTGCCACATGTAGGAAGCTGAATGGAATCACTCCCAAAACAATAAAACCATTTCACGCTTAAGGGTCATGCGATCACCCGAAAACCACCATAGCAGTGGTTTTCCTTCCCGAAAAAGAAAATTATGGAACTTGCGGTTGCCGGAAAAGCTGTGCTTCCCATCCCTTGAATTCTTTATTCTATGCCTACCATGAGACCCTAGAATGTTGTGGTCCTTACCACGGTGCACCCACCCGGAAAACTGATAAATCAAGTTAAAGGACGCTGAGGTTTTCTGAGGCCAACCTCCAAAGAACAATCTGAAGAACAAAGGTGAATAATTTTGAGATATAGTCATTTCGTACTCGCCTCCTTGGCTCTGTTACGAAATACTTCCATATCCTCTTCTACTTGCTCAATACAAAGAGCCTTTGGTCTGTTCTAAGGCATCTCCTGCCACTTCATCAAAACCTTGCCTTTTGTATAGCACACTCCTTGGTTGGCAGAATATCCACTAGCTTATTGGCCTTTCTTCAAACATGGATGAAAATTATTGTGTGAAGACCAAGGAGGTTACTTTGAATTCTTTACAAAAACACAGATTAATCTCTAGTGTTTTGAAACTTTCTCTGGCACTGCTCCACAGCTGATTCTTTTCACCGAGTTAATGGTTAACTTGGAGTCCGCTTCTATAATTACATTTAAGTGGTTGTCCTGCTTCAGAAACTCTAAGCATTGTTTCAAAGCCATTAATTTTTCCATGTTGTTGGTAGCTCTACCTAAATGGAAATGGAAGATAAAGATAATGTTTCCTTCTTCATCCCTTAAAACCACTCCAAAACCAGTAGTTCCTGGGTTGCCTTTTGAAGCACCATCAATGTTGAATTTCAAAAAACCTGTTGGAGGAGGATGCTAAAAGTCCTTCTCCACTTCCTTTGTGATCCCCTTCCTATCCAGGCCTTGAGGAATGAGCCCCTGCAAACCCAGTTGTCTGAGAATTCTTAAACCAGCCTCTGATGGAGGATTCTTGGGGTGATTATGAACTGTGGAGCGAACTATCTCCTTAAGCTATTTCAAGGTTAGCTCAAACAGTCGATGAGGGGGATTGTTTTCATCCTTGAATATTCTCTTGTTCCTTTCTTTCTAGACATTCCATATAATGAAGCTTGGCGTTAAGGCCCAAGCTGAGCTGAGGAATTCATTGTCCGAAAAGTTTCTTCTCCAATTATTTAGGGTATTAATGATACTTTCTTTGTCCCTTTTGGTTTGTTGAAAAATGGTAGCGACTGAATCCCATAACCAGGAGGTGAAAATGCAGCTATTAAGAATATGCTCCGTTGTCTCCTCTTGAGCTTTATAGAGCTGGCATATAGAAGGCCCCGGAATACCCCTCTTTCTGATATTGTCCCAAGTCAAGATATTCTTGTGAAGAATCAACCACATGAAGAGTTTGATCTTCATCCACCCTTGGTGCCTCCAAAGGTTCTACCAGATCTTATCTAGAACATGGGAATCCAGCTCTAAGAGAATACTTTTTGCTTCCTTTAGATTAAAGGTGCCCTCTTTATTGTTGCCCCATCTTAGTTGGTCTTGCCCCTACTACTAAGATCATCCTTTGATCCAACATTCTCCTAAGTTCTTCTGCTTTTGTTTTCAAGGGCCTATCATCTTTGCAATTAATATTTCTCCAGATTATCCACTTTTCTGTATTCTCAGTATGATCCCAGAAATCCTTTACCTTGATTAAGCCTTGGGTGTCTGTTTCATTCTTAAGGCTCAAAAAGTCCTCTTTTAACAATGTTGGTTCTTGTTGCCATCTATCCTCCGAGAATAGTGTTAGATCTCCCTCTCTGATTTCCCAAAAACTATTTTTTTGTACTAGGCTCCTGTTCTCCTAGGCTTTATTCCAGATATATGATCCCTGTATATTTCCTGACATTCTTATGAGGTCACTTGTTTGCCAGGAACTGGCATATTTTTCTTTCGAAATAATTGCACATTGAACTTTTGGATCATGAACCCAACGCCACCATAGTTTGGCCCCTAAAACATTACTGAGAATCTCCTCGTCATCCAAGCCAAGGCTGCCATGGTGGTTGGGTCTATAGATTGTTTCCCAAGAAACTAAGGTCGATTTCTTCCTAGTCTCCTCCTTACCCCAGAGAAAGTCTCTTTGGATATTTCTGGATTGCTGCAGAACTCCTTTTGGAGTTGGGAGAGTTGATAACATAAAAACAGGGACAGCTTGTAGTACAGCCTTTGTAAGAACTAAACTACCAGCTAGATTTAAAGCTCTGATGGTCCATTTTTTGAATATGTCCTACATCTTATTGATCAACAGTTCCAAAATTCTCTTGTCCATTAGTTTAGTAGTTAGAGGAACTCCCAAATATTTTGAGGGGAGGGAGTCTCGTTGAAAACCTAGAAATCTGGAGATATTTCTTTGAATAGCAATATTGGTATTAAAGAAAAATACTTTTGATTTGGAGAGATTAACTTCCATACCTGTGGCCTTAGCAAAGTCATTAAGGATTTGTTTGTAGGCTATAACTTCTTTGACTGTGGGGATTCCTTGTAACATGGTGTCATCTACAAATTGTTGATGAGTTCTCTATTAGTTGAAGGCCCTTGATCTTACCCGTTGCTTTAACATGCTTGATAGACCGACCAAGTCCTTCCATCATGAGGATGAAAAGAAATGGAGAAAGTGGGTCTCCCTGCCAGAGGCCTCTAGAAGTAATGAAAATCTCAAAGGGAGAGGCATTCACCAATATTGAAAAGCTGGAGGAAGTCACAAGGGCCATAACCCATCTAACCCAATTATGATCAAAACCAAAGGCAATTATAACTTTCTTGATGTAGGTCTAGTTCACCTTGTGATAAGCTTTGGCTATGTCTAGTTGCATGATCATTCCAGCGTGCCTCTTGCTAGTTAATGAGTGAAACACCTCGTGAGCTTGAATAATGTTATTTAGAATTTGTCTACCTTCCACATAACCTGATTTTTCCCTTGAAACAAGTGAAGGAAGTAGAGGTTTGAACTTGTTGGCTACTACCTTGGATATGATCTTGTAAACCACATTGCATAAAGCTATGGGTCTGTACTTGTCAGGAGTTTGAGTGATGTCTTGTTTAGGAATCAGGGAGATGAAGGAGGTGTTGAGCACTTTCAGAATAGTTCTATTCAACCTCGAACCCTCCACAACATTCAATATGTCCTTTAACTATATTCCAACAAGCTTTAAAAAAATCCACATTAAAACAATTCGGGCCATGTGCTTTGCCATTCTACATTGCTTTGAGGACCTCACTAACTTCCTCTTCTGTTACTAGCCTGTTAAGGTTGAAATTTTCGTCTTTAGACACCAGCTTAGGAATGTGATTAGTTACTTCCCTGATGAACTGCTCTCTATCTAAATTGTTTTCCTGAGTTATGCCACGAAAGTGCTAAACCAATATAGTATCTATATCCTCATGGGAGAAATGAAGCTTCCCATCCTTGTCCTTGATCAAAGAGATTCTATTGTGAGATCTATTAGCCATGGTAGATCTATGAAAAAATCTAGTGGTACGCTCTCCTTATTTCAGCCATTTAACTCTTGACTTTTGCCTCCAAAATATTTCCTCTTGCTTGTACAAATTCTCCCATTCTTGATGATGTCTATCAACTTGTTCACTTTTGACTTTATCAAAGCCTTTCGTAATTAGAGCTTGATTGAGTTCCTACAATTTTGATTTCCACAGATTTTTTTCCCACAAAAATATTGCCAAAATCATTCTTGTTCCAATCCTTAAGCCTGAGTTTGATGTGATTTAATCTTTATGCAGAAGGAACATTCTTGTTCCTTGAATCTGCAAATCTTCTGACCCCATTTTTCAATGTTTCTGATGAATTCTAGGTGAGAAAGCCAGGTGTTCTCAAATCAGAAAGGTTTGTTCCTGGGAGTACCTATGCCCTTGATTTCCAGTTGAATCGACCAATGATTTGAGCCTCCAAAAGGAAGAACTCTCGCTATTATCTCCTTATCTATAAGCATTAGATCTTCTGAGATAATGAATCTATCTAATTTGGAGGTGACCTGAGCCTCTCCTCCTCTTTTATTATTCCAAGTAAAGAGGCCATTGTTCATTTTAGTATCAAAAAAATTCATATTATCTGTAAAGGTTTGAAATGCGACAGAGTCTTTACTTAGAGCTCTGGTTCCCCATTTCTTTTCCGAAAGAGATTTGATCATGTTGAAATCCCCTCCCATGATCCAAGGAATTCCTGCATGTTTGTCCCTGAGATCCACAAGGGAATCTAGAAACTTGAGTTTATCCTCTGTTCTTTGGGGGCCATAAACATTCATGACAAGATAGGTATCCCTATCTCCTACAGGCTAAATAAATACTGATAAATAATTCCTAGATGCCTCTGCATCTATTATGCCAGTTTTTTGGGGGTTCCAAAGAGTGAGGATGCCCCCTCCTGTATTCTCTGCTTTGACTTCTAGAAACTCAAATCTATTGAACCATTTGCTATGAATTTGCCTTAGTTTTTGAATGGAACATTTTGTTTCCTGGATGAAGATTATGTCCAGTGTCGCTTGTTTCATTCTATTACTAAGCGCATTCTTTGTTTTCTTTTACTACCTAAACCCTTAATATTCCAAGATGTGAACTTCATGATTAAAGATTTGTAAAGGAGTAGCTGGCTAGATCTTTCATCTTACCTGAGTCTATCATTAGCTTTCCACACTCCATCAAGAGCTCATTCTACTTTTTCTACCTCTTTTTTCCGGGATTTCTTGTTGCTAACCCTGTTTTCATCATTTTCACACCTTTATTATCCTGCTTGTTACTGTTTTTTCCTTTCTCAAACCCCTTAACCTAAGTTTTCCATAAAAACAATTGTTTTATTCTATTGAGCTCTTCTTGAGGTATCGAATCTACCCCTCCCATGGTTCCCTGAATCAAGAACCCTTCTATATCTAGGTGTTCCTTGTCCAGAATCTCTTGAAGCTCCTGGTCCTCCAGTTCCATTTCACTTTGGGTCATTTCCTGGTCCATCTCCAGTTCTGCATCACTCATCATAGTCTCTTTCTTATTATCAATATTCTTTATTTGTTTCTGATTATCTTCTTTCTCCTTTTCCTTAGGACTCCCTTCCATTGCTTGATCTTCTTTTATGCTCACTTCATCCTCCTCAAGAACTTGGAACTTGTTCTAACTGACCTTTTCCCCTTCATTTAGATGTTTCTTTGGCCCTCTTTTGCCTCCTTTTCCTCTATTTACCACTTTGTGAAAACTATCATCATCCTTCATTGGATTAGCTTTGCCCTTGTTTTCTGCTTTACTGAGGGGGCAGTCTTTGAATAGGTGCCCATGTTCATGGCATCTATGACATCTGAACATAATATGCTCATAGTCTAGTATTTGCACCCATTCTTCATCATAAACTTACAAGATTACCTCATCTGGAAGGGCTCCAGATAGATCCATTTCTGCACATATCCTTGCAAAGGAAGTATATTTTCCTCTTCTTGTGGCTTCAGAGGCCTTGACAAAGCGACCTAATTTATTGCCTATAGCAGCTAACGATTCTGTTTGCCAGTAATCAAGAGGTAAAGAATAAAGCCTTACCCAAACTACTACCGACGTAAAAGTTTTGTGCTCTGGGACAAAATTCATCATCCATGGCCGCATATAGAGGCCAGTTGCTGCATAGAAGTAGGGCCCTCCTTCAGACACGTTGTCTTTGTCTTCAATATTTGTGAACACCACCATGAAGAATCCCTTTGACCCAAGATGTAGGTCAATGCTTCCTTTAGGTTTCCAGTGATATTTGATCCATGTTTGTAGAGTTCTTTCAGTGGGCCATAATCCCATGAATTTGTAGATAATAGCATAAGTCCTCATGTGATCCCTGTGCGCCTACAGAGCAGGATCATTTAAGACTACTCTGGGTGTAATCTCAGCTTTGGGTTTACATGGTCCCTTTTGTTTTTTGTCTTTTGTTCCCTACATTTTGTCTTCTTCCTCCTTGTCTTTTGTATCATCATTTTTCTTGGTTTTGGTTCCTCCTGTCTCCTCTTCCGAGTTCCTTTTCCTTTCCTCTGTGATACTGCTGTCATTTTCTAGAGGTTTATTGCCTCTACTAGCTACGACATCCTTGTGGGAGGGAGTGGAGCTCCCTCCTTTGCATCCATCCATGAATATCAGCCTTTGTAATTATCTGAAACCCTCACTGTTCTCTCGCTCCACTGTCCTCCGTCCTATGTGATGTCCTGCTACACATAGTTTTCAATCTCCTTATTCTATTCAATTATTAGGGACATTAATTGTTATTTATCTTTTTGTATGCCTTCTAATTCAGGTGTTTAAACATGTTCAATTATTGCCATTTCAATATTTATTCTGAGTACCTAAAGATCAGTGTCCCTATATTTGATTAAGGAAAGTATAGAAGAAGAGTCCTTTGGGTCTATTCTCAATCTAACTATACATTTGATCCAAGTTAGTAATCATCATTTCTTTAGTTCTTATTGCAATCTTCTATGGATTCAATTGATTTTTATCACTTGTGAGCATAGTTTCCAAGTTTAAATCATTGATAGTAGTACTTGTCAAACTTATGAAGGTCATTTCGATAGTCCATTTTCTCTAGTAGATATATTTTCTTCAAATCCGAAGTGAACTTTGTTGCCCTATAATGTTCTACAATTTTGATTGTTTGATATTTGGGTTTCAAAACTGCCATGTCCAACTATCATTTCTCTTAATCAAAAGAAGAAAATAACCTTGTTTATGAAGAACCTGAACCTTGCTTCCATAGCTTTGTATAGGAATCTTGTTTCATCTTGTTCTTTATGTCCATAAAATATGAATAAATTATATCTTGCTTGTCTGCAATTGAAGGTCACATGTTGAAAGATGATGGATCTTGAACCATATAATCTAATGGAAAGAGTTCCTAATTGAATGCAGGCTTTCTTGATGTGGCTTCCTTTGTGTTTGGATCTAAAATTAAGATTTCTTCTTCTTCAATTCTTGGATTTTTCTACATCCTTTTCTCTTTATCCTCTATTTCTCAAACTAAAAATGATTCATGTGTCTCTACAAATCCTCTCTTAAGATTATTTTCCTTTAGATTTGGAGTGTCCAAAATAATTGGTTGTGAAATTTGGCCTACCTCCTAGCTAGTCCAAGTAGTCTGGACTAGAACTTGATCCCAAATAACTTTGCTTGCAAATTTTCAATCGCTGGTTTGGGCACATGCTTATAAGGGTTTGTTCCCTATTTTATTCTCATTTATTATATGATTTCGCAAGGATCATATTTCCACACTTCCCCCTAGGAAAGCTTTTTTTAGCATTTCCTAGACCTCATCTAGTGTTGCTTTAGTGTTAATTAAGAAAGTTCCCACCCATTTCTTCCATTTTAACATAGTTGGATGCTTCTTTGACATAAAATGAGTATGATATGAGTTGAAAATATATCTATTTATTCTAATGAAAATATCCTCATAGGTAAGAAAATTGGAAGCTTGTAGAGCGGTAGCTCACAACCATAGATTATAATCTATGTAAATTCATTAAACAAATACTAGCCTCCCACTCTGGTATATAGGTTGAGTTGTAAGATATTTTTAATATTTGGAAACATTCTAGGAGGAAGCTTATTAAATAATAAACTATATGAAAAAAAAAAAAAAAAAGTCAACAAAACCCAAATTTTGGGAATGCTTTCTCATTACTAGAGTCTAGTGAATTTTTGAGATAACATTACCATTCTGATATTGAGTATGCAGATGAAGATTTAAAAAATTACCCAACTAAAAATAAAGAAAGATATATATAAAGAATGAACGATACCTAAAAGACCTAGTGAGATCATAATGGGCTAACTAGACATTAATGACATCGATCAAACACTGATTGAGATGATATCTTACAAATAAATTTTTGGCTAGTGAAATTGAAGTTTGAAACACTAATACAATACCATCTGCAAACTAGTAATCATCATATCCTAATAAAAAAATACTATTAAAATGATTTTTCTTGACATTTCAGGGAATATGCTTAAAGTGTAAGGAGGATAGTCTTAAGTAATTGGGAATTCAAAGGTATTGAGGAATCTAGAACAATAGCTTTTTCTTTAGAGGTCAACTCATTATAACTCTATCTAAGGAAATATTCATTCAAGGACTACATTTGATTTGGAATTACTATCTTGAGCATTTCTTGAATAGCTATTGGGTTAATATAGAACACAGTTATTCCATTTTTAGGCATAGTAGCTTGTTTATTGGGAAGGTATTTGAGAATTCAAAGGTAAGAAGGACTCTAGAATAAGATTTTTATATTGTCCCTTCTTGGTCACAACTTTGATGACACATGGAGAAAGTGATTTTGATGCAGTTATATAAAGATTATTCATGTTAAACTTATGTATATGCCTATATTCTATATACCTGGTTAGGGTCATGCGATTACTACATGCTTATGCTAAAGACTGATTTTGGTTAAGTGCATATTATCAATATTTTCTCTTTTGGTAACCTAATTTGGAATAGGTTTATGACATGGATGGTGATCCATGATTGAGATACATACATCCATAGATGATCATGGTTATGTGGAAAATATGGTTAATTATGATTTATGGATGATACATGATTTGTATGATTATATATGCTTAATATTATACTAAGTAAGATGTAGTAGGGGACCTGGTTATTTGCAAACAAGGATACTCAAATGATAAATGACTGCCGAAGTCATGATACATGATTTGTATGATTATATATGCTGAGAAGGATTTGGTAAGGGATGTGGTTGTTTGCAAACAAGGATGTTCAAATTATAAATGATTATGAAAGTCATTTCTTCAAAAACATAATGACTACAGAAGTCATGCACAATTTTTTTTCTTGGAACTATACCTTACCAATGAATCATCACATGGGTATGAGCTCACAATCAGTAACTTAAGGTGAAGCGTAAAGTTTAAAATCGGAGTAGATGAGAAGCCATGGAAGTCTTAAATCCTTGAAAGATAAAGATGTGAAGCGCTGGATATATAATAAAACGTTTAGGGCACAAAATCCTGAATATTAAAAAGGATCAAGGTGTGGAATCTTGGATAGTTGGAGTAGATCAAGGAATAAAGTGCTATTTTCACTGTGACGAACACCCTTCAAATTTGTTTCTACACTAGAATTCTAGAGCCTAATGTGGATCTTGTGAAACTCTATTAAATTTTTGATTGGATTGTAAGTGTCAAAGTCACCTGCTCACACATGCTCAGTCTGTAATGGATTCATGAGTGCATTCCTTCACAAAAGCTTGAGTAGTCCTAGCATAGTCCATCAAGACAATTCCTGTGCAATGTTCAATTCATGTTGATAGTCAGTGCACATTATCATTAACAATCTCTCACTTTTGGCTATGTTTGTAATTCTATATTGGTGATTTTTTCAAATTGTCGCTTTTGCGCACCTTTGCTTTTGAGAGTGTCATTTTTAGGTATTTAAATATACATTTTGATTTATTTCACCTTAATTAGTGTGATTTTTAGGTTATCTTGGCTCAAGTATGTGTCTCTTTCATTGTTGTTCACATATCGCAAGTGTCGTTCACACTTTTCTCTTCATATAAAAAATGTCGTATTTTGGCATGGGAAGTGTCACTTATCATGTAAAGTGGATTTCTAGCTTGTTTCAAAGGGTAAATTTGGTGTTAATGAGTTCTTCTAGTCATGTAGAGATGTTTTACACTCATTCTAAAAGGTTTATGCACTACTGCACAAGTGTCGTCACTTTTGTCACAAAGTGTACCTTTTATGTCACACTTGGAGAGGTATGTTGCATCACCGTTGTATTGAGGACATCATGTATTTATTTTTTCCTAAAGTGATAAGTGTTGTGTCTCCCACTTTTTGAGTGTGTGATCATGATCTAGTTTTGTCTCTATTCACCTAAGAGTCACTAATTCCACACTTAGCCTTATCCAGAAAATTTCACTCCTAGGAAACTTGACTTCACTCACCCTTTAAGAACTATGCACTACGTAGTCTCAATCCTCAAGCCCTGACCTTGGCTCTTAGAAATATGCATTGTGCAGTCACAATGGCTAATATTGACCTTTGAGCTCCATAACTATGTAATTTTTTCCCTCTAGTCATCCGCAACTACACATTGCATAGTGTCAACCCTCAAGCTTCCAGCCTAACACCTTGAGCTGCGCAACTATGAAATCCATGAGATTGTTCTCCATATAGAGTTGTACATTGGGAAACTTGAAGCTTCAAGACTCAAGCTTGATCCCTTGAACCCCTCAACTATGCAATATCCCAGCTTGTTCTCCTTCCAGAACTGTGCATTGGGAAACTTCAAGCCTCAAGCCCCAACCTTCAGCTCTTGAGCCCCTCAACTGTGCAGTCACCTAGTTTTGCCTCTCAGAACTGCACATTGGGAAAATTCAAGGCTCAATCCTCAAGATTGAAATCCTGAGACCCCCAACTGTGTAGTTCCATAAATATTTCCTTCTATAACTTCACATTAGGAAACGTCAAGTCTCAATCACTAACCTTGAACTCTTGAACCCCTCAATTATGCAATCATTTGACCTTGGCCATCCTTAACTATGAATTGCACAATCTCAAGCCTCAGTCCCGTATATTGACCTCTAGAATTACACAATCCTTGAGCCAGTCACTCAATTACTCACTCAGTTCCATCTCTAGCAAGTGATTTCATGAAACATGTTAGATTAGGAGTTTTTAGACTAATGTCATCTTGACATGGGTGGTTTTCAATTGCATGTCCTCTATCTTATCATGATAGGATGATGATGGAGAAGAAGTAGAAGGAGAACATTCTAGAAGACACCTATTGGGTTGAAGAGATAATTTGATCATCAAGTGAGAAGATGAAGGAATACTGAAGTACAAGAAAAGATAAAAAATCAAGACCACATTGAATACTCCTAACTTTCAAGCCAGATGAAGGAGGAAGAAGAAGAACATGCACCATCTCTCAAGAAGATTCGAAGATAGAAATAATAAGAACGGATTTACATTCCCATGTCATCATGCATTCCCTGACATCAATGCCTTGTCATGTATTCTGAAAGTGTCATGTCATCATGTGCCACATCAATTTGTGGAATAATAAATTCTATATTCGAAAGTGTAATGTAAAATGGAAGTCCAAGGGTCACCCATGTAATGTGAAAATTCATGTAGGAAGTTGAAAGGTAATAGAGAAGTCAAACAACCATGAGGGTAGTCACAAGGGAGGTCACCCATTTGTTATATATAAATTCTCCTTACTCATGTAAAGGACTTTTCACCTTCGCTCCTCCTACTAGGATTTGGAGAGGAGGATAGTTTTTTTTTGGAGGAGTGAGCGGTTGCTCTGATGCTCCACTATTGGGGCTAGAGGTGTTCATTGTCTTGATGTATCTTGGAACTTTTACTTAATTCAAAAGCTCATTGAGCGAACACACTTTCATGCATATGTTGTGAATATTGTAAGAATATTCTTTGAATGTTTATGATGTATGTTTTTTTCATATGTATTAAGGAAATTGAACTCTTTTAATGGATTTGGTACTTATCTGATGAATGTTTATTGTATTTTCTTTAACAATTGTTGCTTCCTTGTGAACTATTTCATTGGTTGATCAACTATATATCCATATATATATGCTCGTGTGTCCTTACTAGATTAGTACTATTACTTGTCTTTAAAGGGCGCAGTTTTCTCTTCGCTTTCAGTAGAAGGACCTTGATACTTTCTATAACTAAACATTTCACAAGGCATACTCACTTGCTGATATGAAAATACCTATGTATTACTCTCTTGTGCTAAACCTTTTAGCTAAGGAAAATCACAAGGATACATGGCATCAAGGCCAATACTCGAAATGGCACTCCTACTCCAAATGGTGTGAGGTTTAATCAGCACTTCACATCAGGGAGACCCCCTTTGTTGACAAATTTCTAGCACCATCAACAAAATGTCACTAGTAGGAGGGCCAGATGAAAAGCTATGTCTATTTAGTCTACTTTGAATCCCTTATATGAAATGGCTCATCCTTAAAACATACTCCTGAGGTGCTTTTCTAACTTGTCGCTTGGTGAAATTTCAATCTGTTACCACTCAGATTTTCCTTGAAGTTATTAGAAGAAGGAAAGGGTCTGAGGTAACCACAAACCAATATTTTAAGTACAGAATCTAGCCAATCTGTACTTAGAGAGGACTCTCTCTTTATGATTTAGCTTTTCTTATGGGATATTAGGCTAGTTATGAAAGCTTGGGAGGTTTTGATTTTGTTTGGTGGTGGAATTTAGGAGCAGATGGATAGAACAAGGTATTTCAGGCCATTGAGCTATGGAGTCAACTGAAGATGGCTTAACTGGATCAGGTTGATTTAACAAAGGAGGGTTTCACAGGGGAAGATAGCTAAACAAAAGACAAATGATAGCTTAAAAGGGTGAAATGGTCTTGAAAAGGGAGGAAGGGCAATTAAGAATCCTTCAACAAAGTTCAAGATGAGGGAAAGTAGGTGCTCATTAACAAAAAGAAATTAAGAACTATTTTTTAAATGGTCACAGTGATAAACTATGAAAGCAGGGTGCAATTAAGAATTCCCTACCTATAAGAGCTTAGAAGAAAACATTAAGAAAATAAACGATTTTAAAGACAAAATGCAGTAAAGCTCTTTCTGAAATATATTTTTTCGTTTATCATTTAGATATGAAACACATATGAATATTTAAGCCATAAAACTGTAAAAACACAGGATATAGAATACTTATTTGTTTCTCGTTTGACACAGGTATCCTGTAAAAGTCCTTTGCTTGATTACTTTGTTCCAGCCAGCCATACAAAATGTTGTTCAAATGAGGAAGTACTTATTCCACACACAATACTTCGAATAAGGAAGTACTTATACAAAATTTACATCAAAATATCTCCTAACTAAGAGAGATATATTCTAGGAAAACTAAATATCTTTTACATGAATATAGAGACAGATGGTCTCGAAAGTAGAAACTGAATGTGAACTGCTTGTTTGTTGTCCCTGTTTTTGTTGAAGGAGCTGGAGGCAGGTCCTATGAATATGCATCTTGTTGTCTTGCTCGTAATTCTATGCTGGATGATTGATTTTAGCTTTTCCCTGATACTCTTTTACTTGTGACTGATACTCTTTACCTGTTTTACCATTATTCATCCTTTTTTACCGAATTTGACTATGGTAAATACTTCAATTTTCTTCACTTTTTACCATGGTAAATCATAAGATGTCTATCATGCTGGTCCACCAATCATCTCTTGGTATTCTTGTCCTTGTCAGTTTTTTGAAGATTTCATTTGCTTCTGTATATTTTACAAAATTTTGTTGCACTAGAAATAAGTGCTTCACTTCATGCTCAATGTAAAAAAGGTTCTCTAAACTATCATAGATAACTCTCCCTATGGGCAATGCCTTGGCTACAAATGAACTGGCCTGACTGTTAGCTTGCTGATATAATTTGTTGACATAATCATCCTGAAACATTAACTTGTCATTGATGACCAAAGGACTTGGGAGTCCTTTACTTTGTAAGATGCCAAATTTCTCCATAAACTCATATATGTCTTCCTGCATATTTTGACATTTGTGTTCCAAGCCTTGCATTAGACTCCTTTTGGTCAATACTTTCTTTATTTTTAGGATGGTAGCAGTCCTATCCTCAATGTTCAATTGTTCCAACTAATGCCCATTTGTACTGTTTAGAAGGTTTATTAATCTGATAGCTTCTTCAGGCTTCCTTCCTAGTTATTCCTTGGTTTTTTCAATCTCTTGAAGAGCAACTTTCACTAAGTCAATTTGTTCAAAAATGATCTGAATTGATAACCAAATATCATTGATTGAATTAATGATATTGGTCCATAATATATTTTTGATATCAGTCAAAGGATTTTCAAATGTAAGATCTTTTTCTTATGTTTTAATCTGTTGAGTCAAGCCTTTGTTTTTTCTCATCTCTTCGAGAGAATTGAATTTTGATATATCATATTTTTGTTCTAAAGCAATGAATTTCTCTTTTACTTTTTGCAGTTCAGTAACTTGGAACTTCATTTCCTCCATGGACTTGATCAACTCTTCTGTGCTCTGATTTGAGGTTCCTACCTGTGATGTACCTGTACCTATTACTTCTATAATTGCAAATGTTGCCAAAGGGACATTTGGTGCTAAAGTAGTTTCCAATGTAGAAGGGACTACTGTAGAAACCACTGGCACTACATTTTGAGGCTGTGTGGTCGACTCACTCTGCCTGCTTTGTAGTGTTTTCTCTAATTCTTGCTCTGTCTCTTTTAGTTGCTCATTTAGCTTAAGGACCAAGTCCATAAGCTCTTCTTCATTTTTCTTCTCAATCACTTCAGCAGTCTGAGTGTGCATGAGTGGTGGCAATTTCAACTACTTCCTCAGTGCAGCTACATCTTCATTCTTTTTCTTTATTAGGCTTTCTGTAGACTTGATATCATTTGGGTTATGGCCCAACTCAATAATCAATTCCTCCAACGATTTGATTCTGTGGTCCTATGCCTATGAGGAGGCATTTTATAATTGAAATTGGGCAGTAGTGTTGTTTAGTGAATTTTGCAACCTATGTGCCATCATTTCCTTGCTTGTCAGTGTAGAATAAACCATCTCCCCTATTTTCTTATGCAATTCTATTTGATCTATGGGGTGGATAGCTTTAGCTAAGACCTCAAAATCAGTCTTGAGGTAGTCTGCAAATGACTTGGGCTGCTGTACTCTGGGCTTTAGAATGCTCATCTGCATTTTTCTTTCTTTGATGTCAGAAGCTAACATCAATCTGGTTTGATTTGTAGGGGCCATTTTCAAGTACTGAGTATAGGCTTGGGCCTTTAGCTGCTCATTCTTGGCCTTTATCTCCTTGAATTTTCCTTTTTTGTCTATGATCCTCTCAGATGAAGATCTGAAAGATGAAACTTTGGCACTTTATTATCTTTCAAGCTCTTGTCTTTGTGAAGTGGAAGGTGTCCCACCTGTTACGAATGTATATAGACTGTCTCCACCTTCTTTCATCAAACTCTATGTTGTTTCCTCAAAGAATTCTTCCTCTGAATATGGATTTAGCCTATGCCTCTTAGCACCAGTTGGTCTAAAACACCACTGGCAGGGGTAGCTACTTCCCTGTCTCTTTTCAAGTTCTTTTCCTCGTTCAGAAGAGTCTGCAAAACATGGGGGTTTCCCATATTAACCTGAGCTGGATGAGATTGTGGTGGAGCTTTTTCTTAAGAGATTTCAGGCTGCTCTGACATCTATGGTTGTTCTGATGCTGGAGTACTTGTTCCTTGATTTTGTTCCTGTGGTGGTTCTGCTGGGGGTGCACTAGTTTCCTGTGTGTGCCTTTGAGAAGTCTCTTCTGTAGAGGCACTAGGCTCTAGTGTTGGCCTTTGAGTAGATTCAACTGGTACCTATTCACAAGAGTCTAGGTCAAGTAATTAATCATATTTATTATTTGATTTACGGTTATATTTAACCATCGGGGTGGGATATGTAAAAATTTGGGTTTTTTTTATAATATAATAATACGGGCGTGGGTAATGTTGTTTTATAGGGGAATTATATAATACACATTAGTGGTTAATATGATGAAAGTGAATGGTAAAGCACTAAGTCCAATGTTTTCCAAAAGTTTTTCATCATATAACATATTAATTAGGCTAAAGTTTACAAAAGGGTTTTTATGCAGATTTGTTTCAATTTCCCTAAGTAAAATAGGATTTTACTTAGGAAAAGTTTTATCAAAGGATTGAGTGATCTTATGGGGGGGGGGGGGGGAATGTTGATGAAGGGACTTAAGTACTTTAGGCATTTCGAATTATTGGGCCGAGGGTCCGGTCCCTCCAAAAGTCAGAGAAATGCTCTGAGCCCCTCTAACTCTGGTAATTACCTTTAGTACTTAGGGAATTAGTGAAGATTTTTCGGGGAATGGGAAGGGAAGTTAATTATTTTGACTTTGAATGTTGATGTGCCTTTCCATGTGATACATGCCTCTGCTTAGTGATGAAAGTAAAAGATTTAAACAATTGAACTTATCATTCAGCACACATTTATTCTGCAACCATCATCTACTTACCCTACCTACTTTACCCTAGCATTTTCACTTCTTTATTAGGGTGCACTTAGACTGGCAAACCCCTTTCAAACTTTCTTTTCTTTTACATAGTGATATCTATCTAAATCTACACTTATTACATCCAAGGGCTCAGATTAAACTGTTGAGCTCCTTTTATTCACTCTACCTATCTACTTATCTGCAAAGATTAAACTGTTTGGTCAGATCTTCATTCTCTATTTCTACAACATGAAATTGAAAATATGAACTAGTCAAGCTTAAACTATTTGACTATTCATGAATTGTGGCGTAGGTGACAAGCTGAACATAATTTTTTATTATACAAAAATAAAAAAGGAGTGGCAATTATACTTGCACACTTTCCTGGTCTTTTATTTTTGTTGGGGTTCATTTTCTTTCATTTTTTGACCTATTTTTTATTCTTTTCACCCTTTTATTATTTTTCTAAGGTATACCCCCTCTTTAAATTTTTAAATTTTAGAATTTTTTTTTTTATTTTTTAAATTTTGTTAATTTTGTTAATTTTTATTTTTTTACAAATGTGGAAAACCTTTGCAACAAGTAAAGGTATGAACATATTTCAAAGCTAAACCAAGTCAATCATGATATATGACACCTATTGGTATAGGGGCATAACACAATCCACGATGAGTCTCTCCATGATTTGTCTCAATTCAAGTTTGATGGTGAGGGTGACACATCCATTGCTGAGCATGCATCTCTTTTCCTTAAGTTTTGTGAATACTATGAAATTGATTGTGAAAATGAGAATTTTATTCTCTTTTGCCTCATCCTTGAGGGTCAAGTTAGCTGATGGTCTCACACTCTACCACCTACTTCCATTCATTCTCGTGAACACCTCATCAAGTTGCTTCATTTAGAATTTCATAGGTATGATCATCGATATATTTATAAAAGGATTAATTAACGAAGAATGAAATGTAATGAATCAATTAAGGATTTCTATGATCAATTTCTTCTCCTCTGTGATGAATTTCCTAAAGATGACACAAATTGGGATTTCTTTAAACAAAATTTTAAGAATTTTTTTCATAACTCTTTGCACGGTGAAACCAAACCACCTGATGTTTTTACTTTCTCAACTCTTGTAAGCCATGAGACACCCCTAATTTCAGGGGAGGAACCTGTTATCACTCCAAGAAACTCTCCTAGGTTGTAGCTCGGAGATGCCTGGTAACATATAATTTTCAATATTGTTCTATGAACTATTGGAATAAATGATGGTTTGGATCAAGCCATATAACCATTTAAACTATGTTTTTACTCAAGACATGCATGAAAACCCTTAGCTTACAAGGCTTTAGACCACTAATGCTCAATAGTTTGTAGATTCAATGAATGGATGGAGAATACTGACCATACCGACATATGCATATATAAACACAGATGAATAGATATCTATAGGTAGTAAAGAAGCTTGCAAATCTATTTTATCAATGCAAAGATAAGGTGACAATTATCTGGCATTAGACACAAAAGAAACATGAACAACCTGTTCAAGTGCAAGCTTAGAGCATAAGAGAAAATGGACATTGAACATATAACATCAAAAGAATCTTGTATTACTAATGAATGAAGATGAGATGCTTGAGTAGCAAAGTCTCTACAATCTCTAGAAGTTGAACCCTTGTTACATTTAGTTTTCAGCATTTTATCGGCCTTTTACAATGCACCTCAGCTTTCAAAGGCTCAGAGTCTTAATCTATCCTCTCTGTCCCTTAACTGTTTGATTCCCTGAATAGGAAAGCATGGCTTGGAGGTTTTCTCCTTCTGACAAAGGAATAACCTCATTTTGGTAGTTTGGTGCACTGTGTGGGAGCTCTCTTATGCCAGAGATGCCCCATAATGTTTGTTTGATGAGCTACACTGGGTTGTTGATGCGATGTGCTGCTCCATGACTGCTTTGTTGGTTTGTTTTGGCCGTGTCATGATGTGCTGTCCATGATCACTTTTCGGCCTCTATCCCTATCTCCTGGCCTTTGTTATGTAATGGAAAGGGTATGCGTGTCTTTGTGATCTTTTAAACATTTATAATGATCATTTTCTATTTAATATAGAAAACATAGCAATCTTATAAAAATCCCGCCAATGCTTGGTTCTTCTGGACTTCAGAAGTCCTTAATCATGGCCTATCTTCCTATAGGGTCCACCCTTTGGGTCGATGTCACCTATCACAGATGGCTTGGTCCCTTTATTCCCTTTGTTCCTTGAAATACTTTGAAAAACACGGGAAATACATGAAAATGACCTTTGGCAGATTTCAAATATGATATATTTCACTTCCTGGACCCTTTCAGGTCTGGGACTCACCAGAATCAGCGCTACCCTGTTTCCCTTTGTATTATCGTTATATAATGATAATACACTAAAATCGGCCTTCCCGCGGACTTCAAAATTTATGAAATATCATATATAATGCTGTCGGGTCTGGTCATCGGGTCGCACTGGGCCATGGTTAGCGCTCCTTAATGTTTCTCTGATATTGATTTGACGATGTATCATGGGTTGTCGATTTGTGCGCGTGATCGACAGTCCACGTTTAATCACCGATCGCAATCGCAATGCCCACTGTAATTGCCGATATGCCTATGCCAATGCGACCCGCTGATCCGATCATTGGAGATCACTGATTGATGGTGTCTTGCACCGATTGCCACTGCTCACCGATCAGATCTACCAATTGCGATTTTCCACTTAGATATGGATCGTTGATCGGCCAGATCTAATGGCTGCTGTGCATTCTTAGTTTTAAGCCTGCGATACATGGTTTTTCACGATTTTAGAGTGTTTTAGCCTCCCGATAGTGTATTTCCACCCATCCAAGGGCTCTTGGCATGTGATGGTTTTGACTTTGAATGATCCTTAAGAGGATTTTGAAGACTTCAAGAGCATATAAGGATCCATTGGAATGATTTTAAGCAAACAATGTTAGCTTTGTTGGTGTTTGTCCCAAAAATGGATCCAAAACACTCCCAAAGTCTCCAAAGTTTTCTTAAAATCATGCTAATGGATCCATATATGCTCTTGAAGTCTTCAAAATCCTCTTAAGGATCATTCAAAGTCAAAACCATCACATGCCAAGAGCCCTTAGAATGGCAAAAATACACTGTCGGGTAGCTAAAACACTCTAAAATCATGAAAAAACATGTATTGCAGGCATACAACTGAGAATGCACAATAGCCGTTAGATCTAGCTGATCATTGGTCCATATCTAAGTGGAAAATCACAGTTGGCATATCTAATCGGTGAGTAGTGGCAATCGGTGCAAGACACCGCCGATCAGTGATCTCCAATGATCGGATTGGCGGGTCGCATCGGTAGAGGCATATCGGCGATTACAGTGGGAATTGTGATTGCGATCGGTGATTAAACATGGACTGTCGATCATGCGCACAGATCGACAGCCCATGATACATCATCGGATTAATATCAGAGAAACATTAAGGAGCGCTAACCATGGCCCAATGTGACCTGATGACCAGACCTGACAACATTATATATGATATTTCATAAATTTTGAAGTCTGCAGGAAGGCCAGTTTTAGTGTATTTTTGTGTATTATCATTATATAACAAAATACAAAGAGAAACAAGGCAACGCTGATTGCAATAAGTCCTAGACTTGAAAGGGTCTGGGAAGTGAAATATATCATATTTGAAATCCACCAAAGGTCGTTTCCATGTATTTCCTGTGTTTTTCAAAGTATTTCAAGGAACAAAGGGAACAAAGGGAAATAGGAAGAAGACTCTTCATGGTAGATGATAATGTTGGAGTTTAGGTATTTTTAAGAGGATGTGAGGAAGAAGTATATAGTGTGTATTGTGGAGCAACGAGGAAGTTCTACAAGATCTAACTAAGTATTGGTAAATGGATTTAACATGGATATATTTTTATGTGTTACTGGTTGTGTTACTAGTGTATTTCTTACTTGGTGTTTCTGAGTTGAGAATTGGATGCCATAGTGTTTCTAAGATGATAGAGAAATTACCCAAGTTGTAATACGTTAGTGATGATAATTTTGGTCCAATGTAAGTTGGTGGTAGTTGTTGTGAAAGTGTTATGGTAGTAATAGGTATGTGATGATGGTGGATAATTGAGGTAAAAATGTTTGAGTTGTATGGAATAAAGTAGACTCAAGACCATATTATAGTGTGAGTGACACATTGTATTTAGTAAGAAAATATACAATTTAATGTATGGTCCTTGAAGATTTGAGCATGTACATGTTGTCTTCATGGGATGGAAATTTATGTGCCTATATACATATATATATATATGACACATAAAGGGCATATCATTGTAAGACCTAGACATGCACACTTACCCTTTTGTCATATGCCTTGATGACTTGGACAACTTGTGTAGTTTAGTTCAATACCCTCTATTAAGGAGTTTTTAATACTTGGAGGAGTGGGAAATGTGATGGATAAGTGCTCGATGAGTGGACCATATTGCTGGTTTTAGATTCTAGGAGGTGAAGTTTTATGTTCAGGGGGAGTTCATTAATAATTTGAATGAACATTGTACATAGAGGGAATCTTACTAGACCAATGAACGCAACAGTTAATATCCATGCATTTCAATGAATGATTATTCCTTTATATGTATATTTACAATCTGGTGATGTCTCCATAATTGAGATATGAGGTGATAGTACTAGGATGGACTAGATATGGACTTTGCTATTGAGGAGGTTCTTGAACTCATAGTGAAAAATTATGTAGCTCTTACTTGTTTAAGGTATGATAATATATGTGGATCATTAGCATAATTGGTCATTATTAGGTATATTTCATCTCCATGTTGAGATTTTCTTCTTAGTCTCTAGGAGGTTGTTAGAACCAATTGGATTTGAGAGATTCTATCCAACTAATCAGCTTCCTAGATTGGTGTATAGTTGAGATATTTACTCAACTGAGAGAGTGGTGATTGAGGTAGATGATCTATCTTGAAAAAACATTATTTTATTTATATGTATCATTACATTGATTAATACAAGCGCTTAGCACAATTTTGTTGAGTAATAAGTGTTTATTCTCCCATTGTAACACTAGGTATTATGGCCATATTGTATTTTCAGTTAATTGTTGCTATGAATTAACATAGTTTCCCAAGGAAGTGCAATCATTGTGATATCTTAAACTTGCAAAAAATATTGAGGACCATTTCCAACTGTGTGGATTATTTTCATAGCACAATTACTCATATAAGTTATAGCACTAGAAAATAAGTTGAAACATAATTGATCAAGAATGCCAAACTAAAAACAAAGTTGCTTCTTAGAAAAAATATTAGAGGATTCAAAATTAGATTTTAACAAGCATTACAACATAATTATGAAATTTTCTCTTAGCTGTCAACTTCTAGTAGAAAAACCCGTAGATTCAATTAGTTCAGTGAAGAATGTCCTTACAAAAGCATCCATAATTCAATATACCCTTTGAGATCATGCAACTAAGGAAATCATCCAATCTGCACTAGGAATTTAGAAGAATGAAGAAGGTGATTTGAATAAAGGTCATAGTGGGCATGGTTTTATTTAAAATGCTCAATATTATATATATTATCAAGTCATATTATTATCTAAAGAGTTTGTGAGAGTGATGTACACATTATAGGAAACAAACAAATAATTATCTATTATGTAGGTCTCCTTTTGGTTGAATTGGATATTTTGGATCCTTTACTATAGTATTTTAGTCACTTTGTAGCTCTGTATTGATCGATTCAACCACACATTTTTATAAATCGATACCAATACTATCATTTCTAGTTAAAATATATTAGTATTTTCTTTCTCAAATTTCTTATGTTCCTCATAATTCTATTTCATTCAATTGCATGCTTTTACATTTGATGCATTGTAAATAGCTTAATGTACCATATTTCTTAATATCATGGTTTTAATATGCATATAATAGCTGATGAATCATGCCCAAAACAAAGTGGTGGACTTCAACATATCACAATTATTTTCTTTCACAAGAACATAATACATATTTTGAATTTTTTTCTAATGTCCTAAACATTTTCACTGTAATACTAAATTAATGTGCTCTATCATTGTTTAGCTCAATGCAACTACTCAATTTATCTAAATAAATTTATTTAATATCATCACTAAAATAAACTCACCCTATTATTTTGTGTTATAACATAAATGAAATCAGTACAACTAGTTGGTATATACTTAAATCATTTTTAAAACTATCATCACTAAAATCAATGTAGACTATCAATGCAACCTATTGTTTTGCATTACATCATTGTTGGAATCAACACAACTACTGAGGTATTATATAATTGGTAAAATTAATGATGGTTTATCATTAATAACATTAACTTAATGAATTGATGCCTCTTCATTATATCATTACAAAAGTCAATGGAAGCACCTATTATGAGCACATTCTAACTTATAGATGAAATAACCTTTTTCACAGGATCGAGCAATATAATTTCAAGCAAGATCGTGAATTTTTGTTGTCTAAAATAAATTTTTGAATGCATAAATGGATTCAACACATGAAAAAACCCCTCGGTTCTTGAATTCTACATATTAAACAACCTAAGCTCAACTTTTTAAAAATATCTATAAGATTTTAGTTGAAATTAACGAGAAAAAATTCCCTGAAAAAGACAATTTCGTTTATTAGTTAGAATACACACATATAAAATAATATCGATATTACAAGTCAAAATGAATAAGTTGTGTAATTCATTAAGTTCTTAATGTAATGTAACATGTAATATTTAAAATCAATATATTAAAAACAAAACAAAAAAATATTTCGATGCTAACCACAAACAAAATATTTCAACATATTAAGTAGCATAATTGAACATAAAAATTTCATATATATTCACTTTCCTCTATAAGAGAGATGTGAAACTCCTTTATTATTTAAAAATATTTTAATATCAACATTAAATAAAATATTTGAAAATCTATCTTAATTGAAATATTTCAATATCGACTTCACATGTATATTTAAAATAGAGAGATAATGCTAAAAATATATTTTAATGTTGACCATAAAAATATTTTAATTCTCATTTTAAATAAACATATTTTATAGAAAGATATGTATTTTATTCAATTCTTAATATGGAGTTATTCCATGGATATATGTTTTCTACCTTTATCAATTTATTATTAACAAAAAACATATTATAATGTGTATCATTTCTTTCATGTCTACCATGGAGTTGACTATTAGGTCCATATAATACTAGTGTAGGACCCATATTATTATTGTTATGTCCCATGTAGCCCCCATATTATTATTGTTGTGTCCCATAGAAGCTCACTATTTTTATTATTTTTCTCTGACTTTATTATTGTTATGTAGGCCCTTATTATATTGTGACCCTTTAGACTCTTATATATACAAATGATGTCTTGTCATTTGTATCATCCATGAATTGATCATTTATGTAATGTGAAAGGAGGCTTCCCCCTCAAATAGGCTTAGTTTGAAGTCATTGATCTATCTTTTCTTCTATTTTTTGATTTGATTACATAACATTTGGTATCAGAGCTTTGGATTCTATTGTTTCGCTACTTCCAACAAATCATATTAGTATTTTTGCTATATCATTTCTTATATGAGGCTTCATAAGTTGAAAATTTAACCATGTAGAGAAAAAATCTTGGTGAAATTTGTGTAAAAAATTTAGATCTTGTTTCGCTATAATTTATAAGATATGGTTTGAAGAAGTTAGAGTTTCTACATGCTCCATAATTCAGCCTTAAATAATGAACCTAGGAAAAAATTTCATAGCTTTCCTTTCAAGAATATGATTTGAATTTTTCCAAAAGTTACTAAAATTATATGGAATGTAGTTTCTTTTATATAAATTTTAGGTCCAAAGGTGTAAAAGTGAAATGTGGCATATCGTACAAGTTCATTTACTAAACCAACCCATAATTAGGGCATTGTGGGAGATTTGGCATAAATTTATATGAAAACATTCAATCTTGGTATGACTTATGGCCTTGGAAAGAGGATACAAAGGACTACCACAAGGTGGAATTTCAGACCTTGAGAGGAGAAAACTATAAAGATAAAAGAGTTTAAATATCAAGCTCCAAAAAACAAGAAAAAAAAGTTGTATTTTTTAAAATTTGCATAACTGTTCTTTGAAAAATTAATCTAAGGTGATTCAAAGGGAATAATAAAGCATAGATATCATTATTTGGTTCCAATATGCCTTGAAAAAAATGGATATTCCTAGTAAGTAACTAGAAATCTCTACTATGACACATGAACAAGAGTAAAAAATGCAACATGATATATCAAAATTATGCGATCAAGTGCAACAAATTTTGCTCACAAAGAGTAACCAAAAATGAAATGGAATCTAAGAGGGATGGTTTGAAGAATGGTTTAAAACAAGACATGGAGGTTTTGAAGGATGGTTTAGAAGCAAACATGGAAGATAAGATATATGGTTTGAAGAATGGTTTAAAAGCAAACATGGAGGGTTTTAAGGAAGGTTTGGAAAAGTTGCTACAAGAAATGGTTCCTAGTTGTTAGGATATTCCGACACATAGGAAATAGTTAAGTATAACTTGGTCTAGTGTAGAGTTAGGTAAAGTGTGTTTCTTTACTATGTACTTTTGTAACTTACAATCCGATGATCATGATATGTTCTAGACATGAAGTGATCTAACGGTTCATTCTGTCCTGAATATTACCGACACTTGATCCATGGCTTAACACCCGATTGGTCCATGATTTCTATTTAAAGAGCATGGAGTGTCATTTGTAAGGTGTCCGTTAATAAGAGAATCTTTTGTAATTTTTCTTTCTTTTACATTAATAAATTGCCTGAAGTGGCTGCGTTGGCTCAGGCCATGGACTATTTCCCTCTTTGAGGGTTTTAACCACATCAAGAATGTTGGTGTATTGATATGTGTTCTATTTGTGAGTGGTGTCCTTTCATGTTCTGTTTGAGGAAATTAATGTGTAAATTACTACATGGTATCAGATCTATTTTAGGGTCGCATCCATTGGTGATCCAAATCTGAATCCAATACAACTGCAATTGACTGTCATTTCCTAGATCTATTGTTTTTTATTGCTTTTAGGCCAAGAGGACTTCTCTATTGTGTTAGGAGCATCTATTATAGTGATGAGCCCCTTTCATTTCATGCGACAAGGTTTCCAGTAGCCCTATCTATGTCATTTTTAAGATCTAGAGATATACAATGTTTATTTGCAAGTTTAGTTATTCATCTCTCAATTTATTTCGGTTTATTTAGCTCTCTGTTTTTATTACCATATCTATACCTTTCATTTCTGTGTATTCTCTTTTCCCCATGACTTTATGTAATCTGGGAAAATCAGAAACATAAAGGAATGATTTTTCTCATGTGTATGTTCTTTTCCGCCACGCCTTAGTGTGATCTTAGAAAATTAGAAACATTGAGTAAAATATTTAGTTTCCAATGAAAGCTAACTTAAAGCCATAAGGTTTGGTTTTTTTTTTTGCATGTCAGTGTTGGGTTATGTGTTTTTTGTTTTGTAGGAAAAAATGGTTTTTCCAATTAAGCACGCACTCCAAAGCTTCAATGAAAAAAACACTTCCTCTTTTCCAAAATTGTTAACCTTTTAAACTAGCTCACTTGGTCCAATGTTACTTTATGAGAATAAAGGTGTTGGGTTCAAGTCTTTCTTTTTGTTTGGTTACTTTTTTTTCAGAAAACACATGTAACTTATGTTTAAAGTTACTTTATGTAAAAGTGTTCTTACCCATTATAAAAAGTGAGTCACTTATAATTCTAAAGTCTCTTTATATTTTATTTAAGTTACAATTTAGTGGGCATCTCATAAAGTACCATTGTAAAAATGACTTTCACTTATTTATAAAAGTGGGTCACATATTTTTTTTTTTTAAAAGTGGGCTAATTAGATTAAGTTTGGAAATAAGGGGGATTTTTTTTTTTTTAAATATAACATTATCATTCACTTCAGCACATTCACGTACTTTGTCAGCATCTTCAACAACTTTTCTTCAAAAAGCCATAACTTCATCCGAAAGTCGTTTTTCTTTAATCGGCCTAATTTTTCGAGATATTTCTATTGGAGCACTTAGTTTCAACATCTACAACTTTAGTTTCTATTAAAATGGAAATTCCATGCCAAGTTATTCTTGACAGCACCAACTACTTCCAATGGGTGTCCTACATGAAGGATTTACTTAGAAGTAAAGGTCTTTATAGAATAGCCTCGGGCCAAATGTCTAAAACTAAAGATAAATATAAGGTAGTCAAATGGCAAAATAAGTAATATCAAGCACATGGGTTGATAGGGATGTCTATTTATCGAGACCTTAGATTCCATATCGTAAAACTTGATACCCCTGATGAAGTAATTAAATAGCTCAATAAAGATTTTGGAATTGAAAATGAAATTAGAGCCCATCAACTCGAAAATGAGTTTCTTACGTTGGACACCAATAATTTTTCTTCCATTGAAGATTTTTTGTCCAAGTTCAAGACCCTTAGACTTCTCTTGGAAGGTGTTAAGGTTAAGAAAGAAGATGGTAGCCTTATCTATTCCATTCTTACTAAGTTAAGTCCAACCTACTCTGTGTTGGTTTCCACCTTCCATTCTACTAGAGAAGCCTTTATTTATCAAGGAAAAGCCTACAAGTCCCCCTTTTTTGATGCCTTTTGTGATTATTTAATAAGAGAACAAGAAAAAGTCTTACATCTTGGTCTTTTTAATCTTGGAAACTCTTCTAAGAAATCCTTAGCCGCCAACAACAACCAAGTTCAAAGAATCCTAAGAAGCGACATCCTAAAAAGAATAGTCCTAAACCAACCAAGGGTCCTAAGCACTTTCAGTCTCAAAATGAAAAATCAATTCAACAAAATGATAAGGCAAATAAAAACAAAGGGAAGAAGAGTGATATACATTTCAACTTTTGCAATCAAGATGGCCACATAGAATCCAAATGATTTAAGAAGATGGAAGCCTCGGAAGCAACAATGAAGAAGCATAACATCCATTTCGAGCACTCTTCAACTTCAACTTCATCTTTAGGAATAACAATTTATGCATGTGGTTTTCAAGCATCTCGGTCTAGTTATACACTAAATGTATCTTCTTCTTCTCATTCTCATGAGTGGCTCATTGATTTTGGAGCTTCTTATCACATGGCCAAAAGCAAAGCCATCTTTTCTTCTTTAAATAATTGTAACACCAAAAATATATATGTTGGTGATCATAGATCTCTTAGTGTTGTAGGGACTAGCACTATTCATCTAGAAAATGGTCAATTTAATGATTTATTATGTGTTCCAACCTTATCCTGCAACCTTCTATCTGTATATCAGATAACTCATTCAAGTGAAGGTAAAATCGTTGAACTTTCACCTCATGATGTTGTAATTAAGGACCTAAGAGATCCTAGACAGATTTTAGCTACTCACATTACTAATGATTCTACAAGGTTGTATAAGTTTAACAACTTTGGGTCATCAAATATTCACTTGGTATTTGTTGCTCATAATGATGAAGTGAAAAAACTTTGGTATGAGCGATTTGGTCACTTAAACTATCTCTCCCTTCAAAATCTATGTAAATAAAATATGGTGACAGGTCTTCCTATGGTATTTTGCAGAGATGGTGTTTGTTCCAGATGTGTACTCAGAAAACATCATTAGGATAGTTTTGAAAAAAGTGCCTCTTGGCATGCCTCAACCCCTTTACAACTTGTGCATAGTGATTTATGTGGTCCACTTCTAGTTGTTTCATTCTCTGGCTACACTATTTCTTAAATTTCATTGATGATTTCTTCAGATGCACTTGTGTATACTTCTTAAAACTCAAAAGTGAAGTATTTAACATGTTCTTGGCCTTTAAGGCCTTTGTTGAGAAACAATCTAGACATCAAATTCTTAAGTTAAGATCTGATAATGATGGAGAATATGTTAACACAAATTCATCAACTTTTTCACTGAGCATGGAATTCAAATGCAACATATTGTTCCATATACTCCACAACAAAATGGTGTCGCAGAAAGGAAGAATCACACCTTAAAGGAAATGGCTAATTGTATGCTTCAATCTAAAGGACTTAGTCTTAATTTTTGGGTAGAAGCAATTAACTATGCAAATTACATAGTAAATCGCACTCATAATAAGGTTTTAAAGAATATCACTCTAGAAGAAGAATGAAGCTCAATTAAACTAGATGTAAGTCACTTTTGTGTTTTTGGAAGTGAAGCATGGGCCCATATTCTCGATGAGAAACATAAAGCCTTAGAACCTAAGAGTGAAAAATGTATTTTGTTGGATATTATGAAGATATCAAAGGATATAGACTTCTTTCATTAGAAGAGATGTAAAGTTTTCTGAAAATATATCGGCCTACGAGCCTAGTTTGGTGAATGTGCCACCTCTCTCTATCCTTTCTACTTCTGAAAATATTTCTTTTTCAGATGATGACAACAAGGATGACAATCCTCCCCCACCTTCTCAGGATCCTCCTTCAGCTCCTCAACTTCCAAAATGGGAACGTGCTACTTGGGATGGAGTAGGTTCTCTTGCAGGTGATCCTACAGATCAATGACTTTCATGCTCTCAGTTCGATAGAGCCTCTTCTTTACTCGCTCAAGCTTCAATGAATTATGATCCTAACACCTTTGTAGAAGCTTTAAGCCATCCAGATTGGGACACAACTATGAAGAAGAATATCATTCATTATTGGAAAATGATACATGGGATCTTGTTCCTCTTCCTAAAGGAAGAAAACTTGTTAGATGTAAATGGGTTTACAGAACCAAGTTTGGACTAGATGGAAAAGTTGATAAGCATAAAGGTTGTCTTGTTGCTAAGGGATTTTCACAACTTGAAGGCATTGACTCTACAGAAACCATCTCCCTTGTTACCAAAATGAACTCTATCCACCTTGTTCTTTCCCTTGCTACCTCTTTCAAATGGGAAGTCCATCAGATGGATGTTAAATTTTCCTTCTTGCATGGGGACTTACATGAAGAAATCTATATGGAAGAACCTCCTGGATTTATACAAACATATTCTGCCCTCGTATGTTGGCTTAAGAAATCGCTTTATGGTCTCAAGCAAACCCCTCCGGCTTGGTATGCCAAATTGGATAGATTTCTTTTAGATACTACCTTTTCTAGGTGTCATTCTGACAATACTATCTACACCAAGAAAGTGGGTAAGTCTTTTATCATTCTTGTTCTTTATGTTGATGATATTATCCCTACTGGTAGTGATCCCAACCTTATAAACCATGTGAAGTTCAAGCTTAAAAATCAGTTTGAAATGACAAACTTAGGACACTTGCATTATTTTCTTGGTCTTCAAGTCCTGCAATTCAAGGAAGGTATTTCCCTTTCCCAGTCCAAGTATGCCTGTGATCTTCTATGCCACTTTCACGTGGAAGACTATAAGCCAACCTATTCTCCCTTTCATTCTAGAGCCAAACTTTCAGTCACTTGTACTTCCCCTGAAGTTGATGCTACCATATACCGTCAGCTTGTAGGAAAACATTTGTATCTTACCCATACCCGTCCTGACCTTTCCTTTGTTGTTGGCCTTATTGCTCAGTTTATGCAAAAACCCGCATGAAAGTAATTGGAAAGAAGCTAAAAGAACACTTTTTTATGTTCGAGGTACAATTTAGTTTGGGATTCATTACAGTGTAGAAGCATCTCCTCTATTGGTTGGTTTCACTGATTCCAATTGGGCTGGTTACCCTGATGATCGGAAATCTATTGTAGGTTATGTCTTCACTCTTGGTTCTAGACCTATTACATGGGCTTGCAAGAAACAAAGTGAAATTTCTCTTTCTTCAATAGAAGTAGAGTATCGTGGCACCGTAGAAGCTAGTAAGGAAGCTCTGGGCTTCGTCAGATCCTGTCAGAGTTTGGCTTTTAGCAGTAGCATCCCACTACACTTTGGTGTGATAATCAAAGTGTCATTCAACTATGCAAAGATCCAATCCAACATCAACGCAACAAACACATTGAACTACACATGCACTTCATCAGAAAACTCATGCATGACCATGTTCTTGAAGTGCAATATTGTTCAACCAATGATCAGGTTGCAAACATCTTTACAAAGGCTCTGACAGGGGCAAAGTTTACTAAAATTTGATTTATGGTTGGAGTTCAGGAAGTTGTCACTAAGGGGGAATAGAATGCCTCCTTCCTTCTCCTATTGTGTCATGTTTTTACATGTGTCTATCCTAACCCAAGTTATTCTTAAGGGGGGGTGTTAGGATATTCTGACATAGGAAATAGTTAAGTATAACTTGGTTGAGTGTATATTTAGGTAAATGCATACCCCCTCTGTGCACTCTTTAGATAATAATAAAAGAAAGAGAATAAGAAATAAGAGAGAGAAAGAAAGTCAGTCTACAGGATAGGGTTTCTCTACTATGCACTTTTGTAACTTATAATCTTACGGTCACGATATGTTCTAGACATGAAGTTATCTGATGGTTCATTCTCTCCTCGTTATTAGTGCCACTTGATTCGTGGCTTAACACTTGATTGGTCCATGATCTCTATTTAAAGAGCATGGAGGGTTATTTGTAAGATGACTGTTCATGAGAGAAGCCTATGTAAATTTTCTTTCTTTTACATTAATAAATTGCCTGAAGTGGCTGCTTTGGCTCAGGTCGTGGATTGTTTCCCTCTTTGAGGGTTTTAACCACGTCAAGAATACTGGTGTATTGATTTGTGATCTGTTTGTGAGCGGTGTCCTTTGGTGTTCTATTTGAGGAACTTACCCTGTAAATTACTACACTAGTGGTGACAAGGTACTCCATGAAAATCAGGATGAGGACAAAAAGAATATGAAATTTAATTTTAGAGACTCCAAAGGATCTAGTAACATGGATATTGCAGATGGAGAAGCACTTTGATCTACATGATGTGAAACACACACAAAAGGTACATATTTCATATTTATATTTAGAACCTAATCAATTTATATGGAATTAATGATTTTTTTCTCGTAAATCTCTTGTAACGTATTCAATTTTTATGGGAGAATTGATAACACATTATGAGGATACAAAGAGCAATACCTTCTTTACTCAATTGATAAATCTCAAGCAAAATGTTTTAATGGTAGAGCACATTGAGGAATTGCAAAGGTTTCATATCAAGGTAACTAATATTCCTGAGGAACATATTATTGATGTCTTCATAGGGACTTTAAAGCAAAATATCCAACATGAGGTTCACCTTTGGGAACCTAAGTCATTATAGAATGCATTTAGGGTGGCAAGAAAAGTTAAGAGAAAATTTATGGAAACGAGGAGGTCTAAAACTCACAACTATAAAGATGGAAGTGTTTCTATTCCCAGCCTTCGGAAATCTACAAGGTTGACACCACAAGAACTAGAGGAAGAAAGAGAAAAAGGGCTTTGTTATAGTTCTGATAGAAAATACACCAAATGTCATAAACGTTCTGAGAAGAAATTATTTTACATAGATTGTGAAGAGGAGGAAGAAAAGGAACAAGAAGTATCAAAAGAAGAATATATACACCAGGAACCAACACTAGGAGATGAAAAAGAAGAAATGAATCTAGCCAAATCTTGTAATGCATTGGCAGGAATTACCACTCCACAAACTCTTAAGCTAGAAGGATATATCAAGAAGAAAAAAGTAATAGTATTGATTGATTTAGTTAGTACCCATAATTTTATTCATTGTAAAATGGTCAAGGATTTGAATTGCTGTCTATACGTAGCACCAGCGTGTCAAGTGATGGTTGCAGATGGATGAACTATAAATTGTTGAAGGAAATGTCATAATATAAATCTAATTATGGGGGAATACTTATTGAATAGTCAAATTATTACCATTCCAATGGGTGGTGTTGATGTTGTATTAGGAGTCCAATGGTTACAATCTTTGGGGATGATAGTTTTTAATTTTCAAGAACACTTTTTGAAATTTTCGTGCGATGAAAGATAAATTGAATTAAGGGGTATCATTGGGAAGCTTGGTAAGATAGTAAAATATAATAGCATGACAAATTTTTTTAATAATCAACAAAGAGGTGTTATTTCACAATTATGCTCACTATATGTTAAAAAATCTAAGTCTCCCATTTCTCCAGATCTCCAAAGAATCCTTGAAAATCATTCCAAGGTATTTGAGACTCCCAAGTGTCTCCCACCTATTCATGATCATAACCATGCTATTCACTTGATTCTGGGAAGTGTTCCTCCAAACGTGAGAGAGAACTTACAAAGATCCCTATGCCTAGAAGAGTGAATTTGAACGTATGGTTGTAGAAATGATAGAGGCCGGTATAATTCAATGTAGCCAAACTTCTTTCTCTACTCTAGTATTATTGGTACACAAGAAGGATGGATTATGGTGTGTGTGTGTCTAAATTATAAGGAGCTCATAAAGCCCACTGTTAAAGATAAATTTCCCATTCCTGGCATTGTTGAATTTTTGGATGAATTATATGGAGTAATTTACTTAACCAATATGGATATTTGTTCAGGATATCATGAAATTAGAATGAAGACTAAAGATACTTTGGAATTAACATTCAAAACTTATGAAGGTCATTATGAATTTTTGGTCATGCATTTTGGCCTTACTAATGTACCCTCCATGTTCCAAGGTTTGATGAATTCCTTTTTCGAACCCTTCCTTAGAAAAAATTGTGTTAGTATTATTTTATGATATACTAATCTACAACAAGTCTTGGAAAGATCATGTTCAACATGTTGACAAGGTGCTCAAACCATTGGAAGAGAAATAATTGTAAGCAAAAACCTCCAATTGTTTCTTTGGGGTATAGGAGGTGGAATATTTGGGTCATATTGTATCTCATGAGGGTATTAAGGTATACCTTAACAAAATTAAAACCATTAAGGAATATAAAATCCCTACAAATTTAAGGCATCTATGAGGATTTCTTAGGTTGATGGGGTATTATCACAAATTTGTTAAGAATTATGGAAAAATAACATCACCTATAATGACATTACTGAAGAAAGATGCATTTTCTTGGACTCTAGAAGAAACTAAAGCCTTTAAACATCTTAAAGAGGCAATGTGTTGAGCTCATGTATTATCTACACTAGGCTACAAAAACCTTTATTGTGGAATGTGATGTCTCAAGAAATGTAATTGGTGGTATTTTAATCCATGAAGGAAGACACATTTCCTTTGGAAGTCATCTAATCAAAGGAAATAATTTACACAAATCCATTTATGAGAAGGAAATGTTGGCAATTATGCATGCCCTGAAGTAATGATGCCCTTACCTAATTGGAAGACACTTCAAGGTAAAAATAGATCATGGTAGTCTTAAATACTTCTTGGAAAAAAATTTATCTTCAGAAGAGAAGCAAAAATGGGTCACAAAGATGTTGGGTTATGAAGTTGAAATGATATACAAGAAACGGAAGAAAAATTTGGTTGCATATGCACTCTCAAGAAAGGATGAGGATATGGAGGCATTGCTTTATGCCATTTATGTTATCCAGCCTGATTGGATAAATGGAGCAAGGGATGAATGAAAAAATGACAAAGATATGTTGATACTCATTCAAAATCTGTAACAAGATCTCAGTGCAAATGATACTTTTTTCTTGAAAAATGATTCAATATGGTACAAGGATCACTTATATCTATGTAAGAATTCCAAACTCAAAGAAAAAGTTATTTTTAATTGCACACCTCTCTTATAGGAGGGTACTCATGATTTTTAAAATAATACCACAGGGTCAAGAAGGAATTTTTTTGGGATGGTCTTAAATATTAAGTCTAGAATTTTGTGTTAGAATGTTGGTTGGCCAACAAAATAAAGTGGGGACAATTAAAACTCTAGGTCTTTTACAACAATTAGTCGTTGCAAGTCAACATTGGGAGGATGACTCAATGGCTTTTTCCACGTGTCTACCTAAGTTCGAAGGAAAGAGTGTCAACATGGTGGTAGTTGATAGGCTTACCAATTATGCGCACATTTTTGCTCTATCTCATCCTTTCAAAGCTAGTATAGTCTCTACTGCATTTATAGAAACAATTCAAAAGTTACATGGAAAGCCAAAAAATATTATAAGTGACAGAGATCCCATTTTCACTAGAAATTTTTGGACAAAATTATTTTCTTGTCTTGGTACTCAATTGGTGCATAGCTCATCTTATCATCCTCAATATGATGGGGAAAATGAGATAGTGAACAAATTTTTGGAAGGATATCTTCATTGCTTTGTGTCGGATAAACGAACACAATAGATTAAGTGGTTACCTCTAACAGAATGGTGGTATAATACTTCCTTCCATACAACAACAAAAATGACACCATTTATGGCCCTTTACAAATATCATCCATTGTCAATCACATCATCTCTAAGAAATAATATTAAGGGTCAAGCAGTGGAATATGACATCAAGCATCAACAACAAGTTCTCCAAATCTTAAATAATAATCTAAATTTAGCACAAATCGAATGAAGCAATAAGTAGATCAGCATCACAATGAAAGGAGTTTTGACGTGGGTGATTGGGTATTTTTACAACCACAACCATACAAGGAAATGTCACCCAAGAATTCTTAGAAGGATAATAAATAATCACCCAAGTAATATGGACCTTATAAGGTATTTCAAAAGATTGTTACCATGGCATACAAATTGGAGTTGCCTGCATCTTCACGAATACACGTAGATTGCCATGTTTCATGTTTGAAGAAGGTTATAGTCGACAAGATTCCAATTCAGAATATATTTCTAGAACATGATGAGGAAGGAAAAATCATATTAGAGCCTTGTTGATGCCTCGAAAATCATTACAACAAGATTGGGGGATAACTACCTGGTCCGGAGCTTAAAGCAGCTCCTTTTTTGTTTGGAGTAGTGGCTTCGACTCGTTTAGCTAAGTCCGGTTACCTTCTCTCAATCTCTGATGACTTAAAATATGACTTTAATTTATCAATGGAGAAGAGACATCAGATCAGCCCTCTTGCTAATTAGGCAAGAAAGTGATCTTAAGCTGATTTGGGGCTCAGCTAAGCCACGACTAAGTTATGACTTACAATTAGCATAACTATTCTAACCTAACTGTCTCTATAGTATTAAGTTAATATTAATTGTTAATCCTAAATGACACTATGATAATGCTATATTATTGTTAAAGTCTTTATGTTAAGTATTAAAATACTCCTATTTATCTCATATGTCAAATCTAAACTAATATATCCTATGTTATTATGCTAATTAACTAACTATACTATGTAAATAACTATACCTTATACTATAATATATTCCTAAATATAATCTTATACTATAATATATTCTTAAATATCACTAGTATAGTTCTAATAATAATACTAAATATTTAATCTAGTTTATTATAAGATTATAATTGTAAAATGAATGTTACTTAAACTAAATAATGTTATTATTATTATAAGGAAACATTTAATTAAAATAAGATCTAATTAAATACACTATCTAAGTAAAATTATAATTATTCTAATTCCTTTAGGCTATTATTATTTATTGAAAGTTAATGTTAGAAAACTAATTAGTAATTTAGTATGCTAAATTAACCCTAAAAAGATGAGAAAAGTAATTTCAAATGTTAAGTGAAATGTTAAGTGTTATTGATTAAAAATAAATAAATTAATATACAATATATTACATTAATCCTCATGATTTCTTTTTTTAATGTTTTGAATCAAGCTTAAAATCAGTCAAGAAGTTTGATTAATATGAGGGCTCAATCATGCCGTGAAGGATTAGGATGTTTGCCTCTAAAGAAAGAGGACTTTAAGTAGAATTAATTTAATTTACAAATGCCAAACTAATTTAAAATGAAAATCCTATCTCAAACTAGAACGGGATAGCCCTCTCCTAATCCGAGAGCAAATGAAATAAAACAGGGGGAAGGACTAGTTTATGAGCGAATTCATCATGTGATTTCCATTAACCAAAAGAAATAGTTCATATTAATTAATGGAATAAAAAGTAAAATATTTTTGCGATTAAATGATAAATAGTTATCATTTATCATATATATACTTCAATGAATTCATTATAGATTCGATCTCGTTCTGCCTCTTGGAGATAGCTCCTGTAAGACTTCAATAACATATCAAAATTGAACCAACAATAGTGTCAGATATCAACAAGAAATACTATTTAGAATAAAGATCAAAATCAATTACAAAACTTGGACAAAAATAACAACGAAAATTCATCATTCCCGTAATAGTACACATGAATGCCCCGAATGCGGGTGCTGAGCGGTGCTAGTAAGGTGATGGGACGGGTGTGCAGGGGAGGCCACCTGCCCGCCATGCGCAGAGGTGACCTCTACGCCGAAGGAGAGGGACATTCCCGGTGGATTGGGTTAAATGACAGGGGACAGCAGCAAATGAGCATTTACGCTCCGTCATTTTTGACTGCGCAACAGAGCTCGGCTCCTCGGCAATCTTGTAGACCATATTAATGGCGGGCGAGCTTCAAGGTAAGGGCAGCTACATTATAAACGGTGGCAACACAGGCGTTACCATGTTCATTCGGGTATGGTTTGGGGTTCTTCTGCCGCCTCTGGTGCTGTTAAGTTCAAGCCCTGGTTTGAATACCCAGCCTATCCACGATCCTCTCGGCTTTATGCATCCCAATTTGGCTCTGTATAGCCCTGTTAATATGATAAGGTCTCGGCAGCGTATGTTAAGTCGTTGTGGCTCCAACCGAGGAGGGTCCTCGCGCCCTTCAGCCGAGGCGGAGACCTTTCCCCACTGTCATTGCCATTGCCATTGCCCTCATACGGGAGGTGCCAGCTCTCTGAGGCAGAGCCAATATCTGGAAGCTAGCTCCCCTGGGTCTTCGTCTTCGCCTTTTCTCGGTTCAGCTGTCTTCACCTTCAACAGCCCTTTGAATTGCCCCCGGATCAACGCCCACGTCTCTGTGCTATTCATCGATGAAGCCCAAGACAAGGGCGAAACCAGTGCACATCAAGAGTTTACCTCACCAGTCAATGTCGCGAAGGCTACGGAGACGCCCTATGTGGACAAGCGGAAGGCAATGGAAAGACCACACATTCAGACAGAGGACGTCCAGATGAAGCCCGAAGCGACTGAGGTGAAGCAGGGCCAAGCTCAGGAAGTGGAAGAATATGGATGGTGCCCAATTGTGGAGGAGGTTCCAGAAGATTAATCTGCTTCAAGTCATGCTGCTCGGAAGGGATTTTTCTTACTCCTTTTTTGGCTTTGTCCATGTGTCAAAATGTTTCTGGCATGTCTTCGTGTCAAATTGTCTGTGTGTTAATGTGTCATTGTGGCACTATGCCAATGTTGCTGTTTAAGGTTGGTTCTCGTAATGTTTGGATGGCTACTCTGTGTCAAATTTTCTATATTCACCTGCGCGGGATTGTTCTACTATTTACTATAGCCCTGTGTGGGAATGATCAGGCTCGCCCTCTTTTTTTGCTACAAGTGGCTGTTCCAGGCTGCCATTCTTCCAGGGAGCTGGATCTACTAGACAGCTTGATTGTAATTGTAATCTGGTTTTGTATATAATAAAATAGTTTAATCGAGGAAAAAAAATAGTACATGAATAGAAATTCATTTAAATAATGCCAAAGCTTATTACAAAATATGTAGTCTTTCAGAATTTCATAACTACTATCTTAGTGCTCAACAATACAGACATAGCCAACAAAACCTTCTATGTTCTCTCTATAATCTTCCCTCTATGCCATACAATAGTGCAATAGCCCAGATTGAAAGATTACTGAACTCCCCGTGTGTGATCGGGACCTCCCTTTCTGCGTGGATCTAGATCGCCCTCCTAGTCCTAGAGCAGTCCCTCCTCTGTAGCGTGCTCGACTCCTTTCCTCCTCTGAACTAATGCTGCCTTTTAATTTCTGTTTGCCAAAAAGACACTTGGTTGAGTAAAAAGCATGATGAGGGATTTGAATCCGTATTTCCATAAATTCTCTCCATTCATCCTCCTGGCGGGCTTGTTTTAAACGCAATATATCACATGTAATATTCATTGGCGCGGTTCATGCGATCTTATCTAATGTTATCGTTACATAATATCTCGGTTGGTGATTCCTGCAAAAGAAAACGAATTTAAATTAAATATCAATTAAAATCTTTCATCCGTGAAAACAATGACATGTGAGATAACGCGAACCAAAGTTCAATTATCCAAACTCTAGCCGACTTAAAATAAAATGATTATTGGGGCTAAAAAAAAACAGATATGGCGTTGGAGTGGCTTATTACCATCATTTTCACGATCTCGGTTGGCGTTTTCTGAGCTCATTGAATGGGCTGGCGGATTTGGTGGTCCACACGGTAATCGATACGCCGTTTTGAAGAGGAAGCACAGCCACGTGAATAAGGTTAACGCATCATAATTTTCACAATTGATGTGGATTATCTTCATATCAATAAAAACAAAACAAAGATTGTAATATAGATTTCATGGAACTGTTACGATTGCATTAATATACACCACATCTGGACCGATTATGCGTGACTGTGGGCGTTTGTAGGCACTTACAAAAGTCAACTTCCTCATAAAGTTTTTCGACTTTATTTGGCGTGAAGAGCTTAGTGGCATTTAATGAAATTTATCTATAAAATCTCCATACATATCACAATATACATACTGATGTCTATATTACAAAGGTGTAGTCACAGTATTTGTTAATTTCCGTTGTAAGAGCGGATTCCATGGGAAATTTAAGACCTTACTACATATTTAACTACTTATGAAGATCAATCCACCCAATAATGCGTTATTTTATGCTTCATATTTTTTATATATGATTTATTTTGGTGTTTTTTTTTGGTTTTTTATCTTTTAAATAAAGAAAAATATAATTAATTTAATGTTTTTACACATCATTAAAATTATGAAGTTATATTTATTTATGTACAAAAAATGGAAAAATGATAGAGTAATTATTTACTCCTTATTAATGGATATATTAAACCAAGTGAAGGAGATAAATAATTGATGTGGAATGTGAAATGATGCGCTAAGCCATGTCGAAGAAATGTCAACTAGTGCAATCAAATGCCAAAAGCGAGGTGATGTGACAATCAAAAGTTCCACTTTGTGTTTAATTGACCAATTTGAAAATCTTTCCATGAATGCAAAAGAAAGCAAGGGGGGTGCCAAAACATATGATCAAAACCATGAGGCAAGTGATAAAGTTTCAAAAAGTCAAGGATTTTTCCAAAATGCCAATAAAGAAGGGAGTTGGAAAATGAAGGGTCCCTGTGATAAATATTAAAAATCAAAAATCAAACAATTGAGGTAATAAAATGCCTTCAAACAAGTGCATTTCAAAATGACTAATCCAAAAATCAAACAATTGAGGTAATAAAATGCCTTCAAACAAGTGCATTTCAAAATGACTAATCCAAAAATCAAACAATTGAGGTAATAAAATGCCTTCAAACAAGTGCATTTCACAATGACTAATCCAAATGAGGCCGAAACAAATTAACACAAATAAATAAGAATAATTCGAACTCATTTTAGGTCTTTCCTCATTTTTAAATTTCTGTAGTAGTACTATCAAGTTGATCGTTTAAAAGGGTCCTCATTTTTCATTTAAAAGTGAAAAATGGGGGGTTGTCTTTCACCACAACAAGCCTGAAGCAATCAAGGAAACAAGAATCTGACAACTACATAATCAATCAATTTAAGAATATCTCATTAAGTGGAACAAATTACCTGTGAAAGATTCCACATGGGAGGATGAATATTTTATACATAAGCATCTAGAACTACTCAAGAATTGAGGAAAACACATTTTTGAAGGAGAAGGGCATGTTAGGTCCCTATAATACTAGTGTAGCCCCGATATTGTTATTTTTACATCCCATGTAGCCCCGTTATTGTTATTGTTGTGCCCCATAGAAGTCCACTATTGTTATTATTGTTCCCTTACTTTATTATTGTTATGTAGACCCTAATTATATTGTGACCCTTTAGAATCCTATGATTACAAATGAGGTCTTGTCATTTGTATAATCCAAGAATTATTCATTTATGTAATTTAAAATGAAGTTTCCCCTGAAAGAGTCTTACTTTGAAGTCGTCAATTTATCTTTTCTTCTATTTTGTGATCTGGTTACACAACATTGACACATGGATCTAAACAACACAAATCCATGTTAACCATACATTTATGAATTGCCAAGAAGGATAAAATCTCTCAAGGTACAGGCCTTTCTTCAAGTTTTGCGCTCTAAAAGAAATTTGCACCTCAAGATATTTGATGCCTCTCTCCCCTTAATAGATCTAGAGTTAAGATAGATCTATGTTGGTTTTTATCTAAACATGACATACACATTTTGATGTAACATATTTTCTATATGGCTTTAAAACTATCACAACCATATAAATTAAATGACTGATAAATGTTGATAGTCATCATAATACTTATACGCCACTTGTAGTGCTAGAAATTTATAATGTTAGGTCTGAAAAGGAAAAATAGTTTGAAATCATTTGATTTCATCCATTTGATTGTGTATAAGGTGAAGAATATTCTTATCTTATTAAATCTAGACCATCCATAATTTTATATTTTTATTTAGAATGAAATTTCTACAAGCCTTATTTAGAAATAAGCTATGCCTATGGATTTAATAACACATTTGATTCACTTATGATATTTTATACATAAAAGGATTTACGAGATTATATATATATATATATATATATATATATATATATATATATATTCTTAGCTTATTAAATCTAGATCATCCATAATTTTATATTTTATTTAGAATGGAAAATTATACAAGAACTTATTTAGAAATAAACTATGTGTATGGCCTTAATAACAAAATTGATTCACTCATGATATTATATACTTAAAAAGAATTATATATATTATTTAATATATATAATATATATAGAGAGAGAGAGAGAGAGTGTTTATTCATTTTCGTTGGATTTTCACACTCATCTCATTGAGACTCGATCACGTGGACTAACTGCCACTTAAGGATCCACCCTGGGACCACTAAAAAAGGTAATGATAATGGTTTGGAAGTTTAATAATTCCTGTGGGTTTTTTTGTAATGGAAAACTTCATCATGGTATTATAGCCTTGACCTAGGTTTGATTCCTTTGGTTTGAGGGAGGGTGTTGGATTTTGACACTCACCTCATTTGGAATTGATCACATGAACTAACCGTCACATTGGGATTCACCTTGAGACTACTAAAAAAGGAAATGATAATGGTTTGGAAGTTTACTAATGCCTAAGGGTTT
>APFE031591864.1:169560-188130 GCA_000404065.3 Pinus taeda
AATATTAATATATTATTACTTCCAAATTTAAGGACAAGTTGTGAATGATAAGGAGTTACAAGGAAAAATGAAGCTAAGGTATTATAAAGAGGTGATCAACTCCAACCTCCAAAACCGAAATGATATTTCCATGTTAACAAGTACTAAAAAAGTTGAATATTGCCAAGATTAGGACTAATACTCATGATCTTCATAGTGAAACTAGGCAATGGTGTATTCCCAAAACATCTTGGGATGAAATATTTTTCTGCCTTTGCTATTTTAAGAGGGTTGAAGATGAAAAACACTTTATCTTGGATTGTCTGGATTTTACACACATCTGTTCTAATTTTCAAAATATTTTCCACACTAACAACTTTCTTGACTTGTTAAGTCAACAAAACCATGATGGTGAAGGTAAGCTTCACTCCCTTCTTTTCGATCATAGAAATAATATGTAAAAGAACTTAATTAATGTATCTCTTGCTAAGGTCTCATAAACTATCGTCATTGTCACTGTCATGGTTGCCGTCACTGTCACCATCTCCACCACCACCATTGCTGCTATGTTAATATTAATATTTTTATAATAATTTAATATCATTATTATTATTCTAATTCTAATAATAATAATAATAAAAATAAATATATTGATATTATATTATATTAATATAATTTATTGTAAAAACTTATATAATACTACTATTTATTACGATAAAAATAACAAGAATATTGCAATAATATTTTATTATTACATATATAGTATATTATTATTATATATTATAGAAAATGTAATATTAATATATTATAATAATATTCTAAAAATAATATTATAATTATTATTAATTAATATATTGTATATTATATTATACTAGATTTTTAATAATATTATTACAATACAATACATAACATTATATTTAATACTCATATTATAATTATATATATGATATTAGTATTATTATTGTACTAATATTCCATAAGTATAATATCAAGAATATGATAATAGCTATTTATTAATACTATTATATTATTTAAACAAAAAGGATTATGTGGCAACATCAATATAGGTGGAAGAGTTCAATTTTCAATTTAAGGAGGTGTTTTCACTCATAGCTTGCATGGCAAGCTCAGTGGCCAACAACATATGGTATATTGATAGTGGAGGATCCTTTCATATGACCAAGAACAAGATTTATTTCAGCTAGTTAATAGAGAAGGATATGCAGTTTCATATAGAGATGGGAGATGATGGAAGGAACCTAGTGTGGGGCATGGTAACATCAAGTTTGAGAGTGAGTCTGGGAATCCTCTTTACATTCTTGATGTCATCTATGTCCCATGGTTGAGGAAAAACCTTGTTTCAATCTCAACCTTGGAAAAAAAAAGGTTATGAGTTTATCTTCAACAATGGAAAGGTTTTCCTCAAGCCCTTAAATTCTAGAGCCATGAAGTAGATTAGAGTTAGGGTGAGGAACTTCTATGGTCTACATTTTGAGACATAAGTGGCCTTGGTTAACAAAGAGATCAATGCACATATATGTGACCTTGGGGATATTTGGCATAGTCATATGGGTCATTTACACAATGGAGCACTAAATATTTTGAGGGAGATTTCCACAAGGTTACCACAATATAGTGTAAATTACCATGATGTGTGCAAAGGTTGCACACTTGGAAAGTATTCCAAGAAATCCTTTTCAAAGGGTAAATTACCATGACGTGTGTAAAGGTTGCACACTTGGAAAGTATGCCAAGAAATCCTTTTCAAACAGAGACAACAATGCTAAAATCATCTTGGAAAGTATGCATTCAGATGTATGTGGACCATCTTCCTCTCCATCCTTGATGGGATATAGATATTATTTCATCGTTATTGATGATCACTCAATAAATACACGGATCTTCTTGATGAACAAGAAAGATAAGGTTTTCTCAGAGTTCATGGAGTTCAAATCCATGGTGGAGAACTAGACTAGTAGGAGTATCAAGGCACTGAGTTCAAAAATTATGGGGCGCACATCCCCAATGCTTTCAAAGACTTTTGTACCAAGGAGGGCATGAAGAGATACCTCACTACACCTCATAACCCTCAACTGAAAGGGGTGGTTGAGTGGAACCAGAGCATTGTTGGAGAGGCCCGAGCTGTGTTGCATGTGTAGGGGTTAGCTATGTTTCTTTAGGTAGATTCATGAAACAATACAATATTTTTGCAGAATAGAAATCCACATAAGGTGCTAGGCAGAGTCACACCAGAGGAGGATTTCGTAAGAAAGAAGCTTAAGTCATCTCACTTTTGGATTTTTGGTATTCTTGTTTACTTCAATATCTCTTTAGATAGTCGGAAGAAGCTGAATCCCACAACATAGAATGAGATTTTCCTAGGATACAATGAGACATCTAAGGCATACAATGTGTATATTTTAGCACTAAGGATGATAGTGATCAGACATGATGTGAAGTTAGAGGAAGGAAGGGCTCTCAAGACGTCCTTGGAGCATGAGTAGGGTGCAGCAGAGGAGGAGAAGAAGAAGGTTCCAAAGTAGGAAGATTAGCTAGTTTTTTAGACTTCATCATAGCCATTTTTTGCACAAGCTAACCAACACGTAGTTGATGACAAAGAGCAAGGACATGAGGAGGGAGTAGAGTGAGTGGTTTCCACTCAGCCATTATCTCTTAGTATTGATGATAGAGGTGATAGTCGCTGAGCCTTCTTGTTACAAGGAGGAAACTTCATAGAAAATTTGGCATGATGCTATGGTGGAAGAGTAATCTTCCATCATGAAAAAATGTTTTTAGGAGATAGTGCCAAGACTAGTTGGAAAATAAGTTGTGGGATCACATTGGATGTACAATATCAAGCATGCTAATGATGGGAGTGTGGAGAAGTATAAGGCTATATTTGTGGCTAGAGGGTCTCAGGTCAAAGGGATAGACTATAATGATACATTCACAGTAATGGTTGATATTTATCCATTAGTACTGTGTTGGCTATTGCAACATAGATGGGGTGGAGGATCCACCAGATGGATGTGAAGACTACCTTCCTTAACAAAGTTGTTGAGGAAGAGATTTATGTTGAGTAGCCTGAGGGATTTATGGATTTCAATAGAGACACACATGTTTGGAGGTTGAGGAGAGATATTTATGGGCTCAAGTAGGAACCAAGGCATGGCATGCCAAGATAGCCAACTACCTTCTCAGAATTGGCTTCACCAAGAGTGAAGCTAACCCCAACTTGTATTATACTGTGGTTGATGGAAAACCTATCAATGTTGTGTTGTACATTGATGATTTGATATTAATAGGGGAGAAGGTTCTCATCTTTGATTGTAAGATATAAATTGAAGGGGAGTTTGAGATGAAGGATATAGGCTTGATGCACTATTTCCTTGGCCTGGAGGTATGGCGAAGTGATGGACAAATATTCCTGGGATATGGAAGATACACATAGGAGATCATAAAGAGGTTCCACATATTATAGGATTGCAGAAACATGACCACTCCTTAAGTCATAAATAAGAGGAGGTATATTCTAATAGAGGTGAGTGAGTGGATGCCACTCTACATAAGAAAATCATATCGTCAGTTATGTATCTTGTGAACACATGACCATGCATTTTCCTTGCAGTTAACTAGTTGATTTAGTTCATGGTTGAGCTGACTAGAGTGTATCGGGTTGATTCTAAGAACGTGTTGAGGTATTCTAGGGGAAAAATGGATTATGGGTTATTGTACAGGAAAGTTGATGAAGTGAGTCTTAAGGGATTCACAAATGAAAATTGGGAAGGGGGTTTAATAGATGGGAATAGCACTTTAGGTTGTTCTTCTAGTATTGGATTAACAATTGTTCCTTGGTTTAGCAGGAAGTAAAGATCAATGCCATTGAGCTCACCTGAGGCCGAGCACATGGCTACCAACTTGGAAATGTGCAAGGATATTTGGTTGAGGAAGCTACTTATTGGGTTATTCAATAAGAGGTTAGAGCCCACAGTCATAAAATATGATAATCAAAGTTGCATCAAACTCTCTGAGAATCCAGTATTTCATGACAGCTCCAAGCACATCGAGATCCAATATCAACATATCAAATATTGCATTCAAAGAGGTAAATTTAGACTCCAATATGTGCCTATAGAGGAACAAACAAAAAATATCTTGACCAAGGCATTGATAAGAGGCAGGTTCATCTAATTCAAAGACAAGTTGGGTTTCAAACAAAACACCTTTCTCTCTAAGAGGGAGTGTTAATTAGAGTTAGAGAAGGGTTGTGCTAAAGTTAGAAGTGCACTAAATTTGACAAAGGAACCCACATGTGAAGCTAAGGAGCAATCTTACTTTCTCTTAGTGTTGACTTAAGAAAAATCTCTAATTTTCCTATAGTAAAAAATAGTATATCGAACTCAACATGCATGGATATTTTATCTTTATTTGAATTTAGTACAGTGAGATAGTTTGACTTGAGTTGAAGAGGCCAGTTTGCTTGAGTTCAAGATATTGTCTAGACTGGAGTTTAGTAAGGTATTTGAAATTGGGTTCAAGGAGCTAGTTTGCTTGAGTTGAAGAGAAGTTCAATTCTATATTGAGAAGGGCGCATAAATGGTGAGACACATGATTATGAATTAGTGAGAATTTGTGTGTTGTGAGCTCAGGAAAGTAGTTCCAAATTAGCATGCGAGTTCAAGGAGAGTGAGAGAGCATCACTTGAGGATACCAAGATAGCTTGTGCAAGGAGGATGTTCAACCTGTACAGTTGGTACAATTGCACAAAAGAGAGGTTGAAATGGTCTAAGGTGTGTAGAATATTTTGTTGAGGAATAGAGAGTTGGAAGGGAATTTATCCCATTGCTTTGTAATTAATTAATGATATTTTTCTAGAGCAGATCAATAAAAACACACAAATTAGCAAGATTTCCCAAGTCGGGTTTTCTTGTGTATTTCTCGTGTTTTGTTAATTTCTTTCTTTTGTCTTTGTGATTTTATTTTCTAACCCATTTTCGTTAGAATACATAGCATATTTGATCAGTGAATTTAAATGTTCAATTTCTAGTTCTTGCATCTCAATATATTGTTTAAATTAGCTACTGGGTATTACAAACCTAACACTTGGGCCTATAAATATCACTACGTTATAGGGTCCATTTTACTACTAATTCTCTTTAGTATCTTTGGGATAATATGCAACTCTTTTAATAAATAAATAAAAGATAATTCTTGCTTCCCGAACTCCATCTGTGTTTTCTTTGTTCTAACATTGTAACTCATGATCTCGTTTAGATATACTTTCTTTGTTTATTTGTTTATGTTTTTTACTTTCTAACCATTTTCTTATTGATTCTATGCAATGAACACAACCTTACAATAAAGTGGATTCTGGGGTATGAAAAATTGGTGACTCGAATTAATTTTCTTACTCATTTTAGGCCTCCTTTTGGCTTGTGCATGCTAGAAATTAACTCTATTTCCTTTTTGGGCTAGTTTGTGTAGATATAAAAAAATGGTCTCACATATTCCCTCACGATTGTTAGTAAACTTTCCACGTGGATTTACAAATACTCAAAGCATTGTAAGTTTCTCCTATTTTTTTGTTTTTGATGGCAGCCACTAATAATCTTCCCCCACTCCTACAAATTTTGACACATTAGTTAGTATGTTTTTCATTTAATTAACCACTAGAGTAGAAAACAATATTTTGTTCTTCCATACAAATTTCCTTTACTTTCTTTCTCATATCATTATAGAATAAAGAATAGAATTGGCTTACTTCCTTGTTGAGTATGCTCTTCCCATTGTGCACATAAGCAATGTAGGGGAATTAAAAAAACTTTGAAGTCCATTTTCATCTCCCTTTAATATTACATGTTAAACCACATATCATAATAGGATAAAAGCACAAATCCCATCATACACAAAAGTTTTCTTTCTTCCAAGGTACAACACACATAACATAATTAGATTATAAAAAAACAAATTTCACATTATACATATCTCTACAATATTATATACACATTTCTTTTTTACTTAACATTTTTCACCTACTACACCCCCATCACAATAATTTCACTTAGTTCTTACTGAATTAGTGTGTTGTTCCCCTTGCACCCAAAGCGATTTAGGGAAATTAGAATGTCAAGTGTAGACTACCTGAATTTCACCATTTTTCACACCCTAGGTCATGTGACTTTTATAACATCATCTCAAACTCATAGGCTCTTAACAACAAGCTAACTTAAACATATTAATTTACCCCATCACGGGGTCAGAAAATAAATTTATAATGTAAGTTATTGGGTAGGCATCTAAATAACCCTGCTTGGTCGTTTTCATTCGAAACAAATAATGTTTTATTTTAGGGAACTTTAAATCCTCCATAATATAGCCCCATAAAGAAAATGGTGAGATGAAACCTATGAAAGGGAAAATCTTAGAGACAATATTATCGTTGGCCTCCTTGAATCTTCCAACTCTTGGTAGAGTCTCTAAATTTGTGGTCAATAACCAAAATATGAGATTCTCTCAACCACACTAGAAAAAATTAGCTTAGTGGCTAAAACTTATGAGATCTTACCAAAGGTGTGTAGGACATGGAATATTTTAGGGGATTTTATTTTTATTTATTTATTTATTTTAATTTAATTTTATTTTATTTTTATTTGTTTATTTTTTAATTTTAATTAATTAATTAATTAATTTATTTTTTATCTTGGGTGAAATCAAGGGGTTTCAAATTTTGATTGCATGAATTTTTTGTATCATAGTGCATTATTATCAATCACCCCAAATTTATATAATAAAAAAAATAGGTTTGGAGACTAGCCTAACCTTATTTTAAGGGAGAGGGGAAACAAATTTAGCCCCAGAAATTAAGAGCTACAACCTTCTATTCACCCCAATTTGCAAGGATGACCATTTATGATAACTATTACACCTTTACCATTTGGTATAAAATGAGCTTATTTCTTTCATTTTCCCGAATTTCATGTTATTGGGATTAATTGGGAGAAAATGAACCCCAATTTTTCAAACATATGTGTTGCCATTGATGTTGTGATGAGTTGTTTGGTTAGAATTGATATCAACTAGTAGCATGGTGTTCAAGGATGCATTGGTGTTGGCTGACACTAATGTCAACTTGGTTGTATTTTATTATGCACATGCTAATGAGATGGTACTTGGATTATGCATTGGTTGCAAACCTAGCTCAATGGTTGCTTTTTTTAGTGCATGTTGTTGTCGTTGTGTGGATGCCTCGACAAGATGTGGAGTTGCTACACCTAGTTGACAGTATTGGAGACTATCTAGTCATGTATATGGTACTAGGTGCATGTATGGATGGTTTTCAACTTGCATGATCAGTTATAGGATCTGTCATTGATGGTTGCAGATGTTGGAGTAGCTGTGGTGAAATTTGATGGCTTGAGAGTTAGTGCAGCTGATGGATGGCATTCAAGTCAACCTAGTTTGACTTGTGATTATGATGGAGTTGCTACAGTTGATTTATAGAGTGTTGTAGAGGCTAGAATAATCCTTGAGGTCTATTTGATTTTAATCAAGCTCTGGAAGAATTTCGATCAAGTTATGAGTTGAGGAAACATGTTTTTGGGTCTCCTCTACTATAGTTGCATGTATGATGGGTCAAGGGAGCGGTTTTAGGCTCTATTCATTGGCAGAATATTCCAAAGGGAGAAGCTATAGCCTAAGTCACATGGATGATAGTGCTAAGGGAGCGAATGATGCTTTTTCACAATAATTCATCTACAGTCCTCACGCACATCAAGTGTTTAATTGTTTTTCCAGCATGTCTTGTTTTGGACTCTTCATGTAAAGGTTGGAAAAAGGTAATTGTGCTTCTAAATGATGGTTAAAAGGGAATATTCATTAGTAAATGAAGTTAGTGGCTTGATTGAGTCAAGAAGAAATAAACCAAAGAAATTTCAGCATATGAACAAAGCTCCACTACAGGATTAGAATTAATTGATTTAATCATCTTCAGAAACAACAAATATCTAGAGAAAGGTTGCTCATTTGGTTGGTTGTCTTGAGTGAGAAAAGTGTTATAGTGTTTTGGAGAGCCAATGGCAAGGAGTGTGATTTGGTTGAAGAAAGATGTGCATGAAGGTATAGCTGTAGCAGAGAAAAAAGTATGCAGGGGTAAAGATTGTGTTTAAGTGACAGAGTTACAATGGTTTTGCTAACGCATTTGTGATTGTAGGGGAAAAATTATTATTTGATTGTATATGATTGTGATAGATTTGGTTGCAGTAGTGTCACATGTTTTTCATATAGTTTTTGTGTATTACATTGTTGAGTTTTTGCATCTAGTTTGTTTACAAAAAAAAGTATTTAGGTTAAGTGAATTGAGAATGATGCATGAACATGAGGGAGGAGTATTATTTGAGATTGATTTAGTGATTGATGTTTTGCGTTATGAAGAGATTTCTATTGTAATGTTCATATTGAGCAACTCTAGTGTTCCAAATTGAAAATGTATGAAAATTGAACCACATAGAGAATTGGGGTGGCAGCTTCTGTTGGGGTCCAAGTATGAACAATCTATTCACCCTTTTCTTACATTAATTTATCAATCTGGGTGTGTATCCTTTTCAAGGTAACACACAAAGTATATTCAGGGGCAAGGTTACCATTCGTTACCAACCAAGAGTTCATGACTGATACTCAAAACATTACTGTAAAATGGAAACTAACTATAGTACTCAAGAACAACAATTACAAGAATTAACAATCTGTATCAGCAACCATGAAGTAATAAATGACACAAAACAGGAAATAACAGCACCTGATCATAAGAGAAAGTCCAACACTTTGATCAGGGTTGCATTAATCACAACAAAGAATGGAGTAGCAAAAGAAGTGATGTTTTATTAACTGGAAGAGAACTATTACAATATTGAAGGGGAGTCTCCCTTTTACAGGAATAACCTGTCTTTTATACACAGCGAAGGAGAACAATGTCTTTCCCCAAAACCTGGTAACCATATACCTAGAAATATACATTATTTCAGCACGACACCGACACTGGATGAACATGATCAGAGAATGGTGCAAGAATGGTTCAGGGATCTGTGACTCTAACTACACAGCTTCCTTATGGTTGGTCGTTGTTTTGAATTGTGGATCTGCTGCAGCATGCTAAAAGATCCGTACCTATTCTCCGAGTGCTGTAGTCAAACATGTGTTTTAGTGTTGTGAATAGGCAAAACCCCACGACTTTACTTCATTAATAAAATATTCCAAGAGATAGAAAAGGGTAAATACCTTACGGATTTAGCATAGCAAATATGGATGAATAAGTGCAAAAAGGAAAAAAAGGGATGGAAATGCAATGGAAAGATAGCCTGATTTGGTGCCCAATATCTCCCCCCAACTAGCCTTCTACATGTCCTCATGCAATTCGCTGCCTCCACAAGTCTGGGGTTTGCAAACTGTTGGCTTCCTAGAGCTGAGCGAGATCATACTCTTCAGTCATCTCTATCCTTGGAACTTTAAAACCTTATGAGAGGAGGATTTCCTTCCACCAAAAACTTGGAACATTATATGATGGGGTGTAATTTTCTATTGGCATCCAGATGATTGGGAACTGGAACCAGATCCCCATCTACTGGACCCCACATATTTGGAGAGACGCCACATACCTGGGTACTCTTGTGAGTGCTCGCGCAAAATTTGGTGCTCCAAACGGTTCCCTGTTCCAAACAGTTGTAGGTGACATCATCCATCTTTTTTGACAACAATCAAAGGCTTCATCTTGAAATGTGACTAATTGTCTGACACAAAGATCAAGGCACCATTTCTATGTCCTTAGCATCCTTTCCTTATTTCCCTCAATTCCCAAAAAGGTGTTATGTTTATTAGACATGGTTATTGACCTTTCATGTTCTTCTCTTACTATAAGTGGCTTTGTAACCTGATTGGACTCAAATGTATAAAAGCCTTCTACCAGCTGATCTTATTAAAAGTGTAAGAGGTGAGAAGCCTTAAATGAATGTCTCCCACATATGGGACTGGGTTGAATTCTCTGTCCAGGTGCAGTAGATACCCATGCATGTAAAACTCACACATCAAATCTTGAGCTGGCATGTACACCATCCTCTATTTCATAACAGATCTCATTCTTGATTCTCTCCATGCAAAATAAAAGAAAACGTTCATGCAAGAATAAAGAATAACAAGAAGTAGGGGAATGACATGCCATCGCCTCTTGTGCTAAATTAAACATCTACTCCTTATTAGCTTTCAATTCTGCCACTTTCTTTTCTAGCTGCTCCATCTTGAGCTGCTACTTCACATGCCTCAATATCGTGACATCTATATGCTCCACATATTCAAAAATTGGTTGTGGAGGCTCGTTCTTGAGTTCTTTTGACCTCACTTTGATACTGAGCTGCAGTGGATTTCCAAGTCTGCACTTCATCTGTTAGGGCATATCACGGTCTTCAAACAACCACTCGAACAGGTTTGTTTGAGTGGCAGTAGAAGTTATGGTTGTCTGGTCCACCTGAGTCCCTACTTCCACTATTGTGGTGTTGGACCTTTTGGCATGCCGCTTGTATTTCTTCACCTACTTCTGCAATTTGTGTACCTGCTTCCTTAATTTCCTAACCTCCATCTTAAGCTGCATTGTTTCTCTAAATTGCAGCTGGTATTTTTGTTTGATAGGTAGTCTTCGTTGTTCACACAATGCCACCCATTCTTGCTTAACCAAAACTTCTTCAGTTTCGGCAACTAGTTCAGCTGGAGGTAAATGCCCTGGGACAGCTTTTGCTACGTCGACTGTCATATTTCCTTCCACTACCCTTTCTTCCTTGATTATTTCTTGTTTTATGACCTTCTCACTTGACCTTACCATTGGCTCATTTTTCGGGACCGCTTCGCTTGGTCCCTCCTCTTTGCCAATAGCTGCCTCCTATTATTGTGGGGTCACCACGACCGGTGGTGCCCTTGTGAAATGATCAACTATTGATATGTCTTTTGGAACCTCTTTAGGTTCCCCTGCCTCAGGGATATCTTCCTCTTCTCTCCTTTCAGGGTTCGGAGTGTTTGTCGCCTAGGCAACATCTATCCCACCTAGTTGTGGTCTTTGTGATAAATTCAAAGTAGGAGGAATGACAATATCTTCATTTGTGCGCCGAGGGGAATGAGATACCCTTGCTCCTCTTGGGATAGAAGAGAAAAAGGAAAATTGGCAAGGCACTTCAGTGTTTCGTCCTAAGGTTAACAATGGTTCTTGTGGAGCAGCGCTAGCCTCATGCCCTATTTCTCCCATAGCTTCCTCCATAGGTCCTAAGGTTCTCCCAGCTCTGAGCTCTTCTTGTCCTGGTTCATCCTCTTCCATTGGTCCTATGGTCGGGGTGGTCATTACCTCTTCTTCATTCGAGTTGTCTTCCTCCATCGGCTCCATGGTGGCAGGAGGTCCTTGTGGGGTACCTACGGCCGCAATAGCGACCAATTATCTCGTCCTTGCTTGTTGTGATACTTCCTCTATTGTTTTCATGCTATTGATTTGCTTTTCTAGCTCCATAGTTGAGGTTGGTTCTTGTGGAACAACCTCAGTTGTGGTACTAGTGGGCCTTTCTATGTTGACTCCTACGTCTTCCATTAGTTTCACAATTGTGGCTTGCTCTTGAGGAGCAGCCTCTTCTTCAAATTCTTCATCTTCCATTTGCATCTCCTCTGGCTCCTCCTGATCAACATAGTCGTCTCCTTCTACATATTCTTCCTCCATTGCTTCTAGTTCATCTTCCCTGGTGGCCACAGTGGCTACTATCTCTTCCTCCATGGAATCTCGAAATAGCTCCCATGGAATCAGAATCCATCTAATTGCATTCATTACTAGTATTTGGACCAGCCCATGATGGTTAACGACCACCATCACCTGTCACAACCATTGAGCTAAATGTGCCATCAGCTGAAGACTCCTTAGTAAGAAATAAGGCACATTTAATGAAAAAGCCTCTGCTTGGGGGAATCGGAGGTGAGATAATATCCGAAGATGGTATTTAAACACAGTGGAGTATCTCCCTTCACAAGTTATATATTTTATGACAAACTCTGCTACCTCTCCCCATGGATGCGGTAACGAGTTTCGGTCGTATCCTTGACCCTTCTCGGCATTGCTTTCTCCTACCTGCAAAAAGGCTTCGGGAAGTGCCGAGCATGAAGTCCTCCTTGAAAACCATCTTTGTCCATTTTGAGGGAGCCCACTAACTTCTACAATGGCTTCCTCTGTAATAGGGACTTCTATCCCACAGACCCGAGAACTTTCTTCTCCTAGATTAAGTGCGAATTCCACTGTAATTGCCTCATTGGACCCCCTCAATCTGTCGAAGTAGACATCCCAAACTACATTTTCAAAGACCTACCATGCCTCTCGACTGTTCCAAATTCTTGTTGTGTCTTCTGGCTCATGCCGCACAGATCGTCCACCCATTGCTATAGAGGCGAGATTAGCACGACGAATACAGTTAGCTGGTAGGCGGAAATAACAGGGACCCAAACTGTTGGCAACAGTAATAATGTCATGGTCACTTTGGGGAAAAGGATGGTATAATACTAGTACGTCTGAAGAAATCTCAGAGAATAATGGCTAGTTATGTTAGTACAGTTGGACACTTTTAGTGGTTTAATGCGGTGTGCTGGGGAGGTGATCAATTGTGACTTTTTGCATACAAATACACATTCCAATGCATCGAGGTTGTGATTACGAAATCGTCATAATCATTAGATTTAGTTTGGTGTGAACTATGTGATATGAATGCATTTTTGTTGGTACACCGTCATTTATTATGACAGGACCCCCCAACTTAATTATGACCATCTGCAGCACATATTGGTGTCATTTTGGAATATTTTAATTAAATCTATAAAAGTCAGTAGAGACGTACCTGGGGACCTACCTTGTGGTGGAGTAACAACAAAATTACTGACAGAGTAACAACAACATGGAGTAACAACAACAATGGAGTAACAACAACAGGGAGTAACAACAATGGTGGAGCAACTACAGTTATGGGTAATAGCACCGGTGGAGTAATAACAATTATGGAGTAACAACACCAGGGGAGTAACAGCACCTGCGAAGTAACAATAGTTGCAGAGTAACAATACTGATGGAGTAACAATAGTTGCAGAGTAATAACATCGGTGGAGTAACAACACTTGGTGGAGTAACAGCAACAGTTGAGTAGTAGCACCAATGGAGTAATGGCACCAGTGGAGTAACTACACTTGTGGAGTAATGGCAACAACTGAGTAGTAGCACCAATGGAGTAACGACACCAGCGGAGTAACAACACTGAGTGTTACATTTCTCCTGGCTATATTTCTTTGTTATTCTTGCAAAACACAAACAAGTCAGTAATAATTTTTTTCTTTTAAGAGCAGAGTGAGAGTGTCCTTTATACCAACAACCATTAAACTAGATGAATCAGAAAGATGTTTGACAAAGGAATCTCTAGAGGCTGGACAGTGTATAGCTTTAGATGATGCCCATTTACTAAGAACGAAGTGTGATTCCTATATATTCTAATTAGTCTAACTGTTCCATTGTCAAACATTGCGTCCACTTCATACGATCCCATCCAAAGAGTGTGAAGCTTTCCCTTGAAATCTTTAAATCGAGATTCATAAAGTAATGCCCAATCCCCTACATGAAACACCTTGCTCTTGATAAATTTATCATGCCATTTCATTCTCTTCTATTGAACAGTAGTAGTTTTCTGGACAACTACTGATCGAATCTTGTCCAGCTCATTCAGCTATTCCAGTCAGTGTTTCTATGCTTCTAATAGGTCTAGGCCTACTTCTAAAGTTTTTCTGAGTGTGCTAATCTCAAATTCTACCGGAAATAAGGGGGATTTCCCATAGACTAACTCAAATGGAGAAAACCCAGTTGTGTTCGGCCATGTTGTTCTATATGCCCATAAAGCTTCTAGAAGTTTCTGTGCCCAGTCCCGGTGATGACTTGCTACTATTTTTGTCAAGATATTTTCTAATATCCTGTTTGTACTTTCTACCTGTCCATTCTCCTGGGCGTGATAAGGGGTTGTCACTCTGCGTTTAACCCTGTATTTCTGCATCAGCTTCCCTATCATGTGAGATGTGAACTACACTCCTCCATCTGACACAATTTCCCTTGGAGTACCGTATCGAGCAAATATTTCTTCAAAAAGGAAGTATGCCACTACTTGCTCTGTTGCTCTCGCGACCACTCTAGCTTCCACCCATTTAGTCACGTAATCAGTGCAGACCAAGATGTAAGCTTTTTGATGAGAAGGAGGATTGAAAAGTCCAACAAAATCGATGGCCCATTTCTCGAAAGGTTGAAGGACTATCTGGGGTTGTAGAGGAATTTCATCTACTTTCCCAGGTTGTCCCATCCATTGGCAACTATCACATTCTACAGACATAATCCTAAGCATCACAAAAGATGGAAGGCCAATAGTATCCCATTTGTAGCACTTTGTGGCCTGTTCTCTTATCTGCAAAATGTCGTCCACAAGGTCCATCATGGGTAGCCTTTAAATTTGCCACACAACTCCGAATCTATTGATCAACCCCTGTATGAAAGAGATACCATACCATCCATGAATATCAGGTACTATGATGAATAATCTTCCTCTGATCCTTATATGAAAAATGACGAGGCACCTTCCTTGTAGCAAGATAATTAGCAATATCTGCATACCACAGAGTGTTAGCAGAAATTGCAAAAAGATGTTCATCCATAAAATTATCTTCAATTGGCGTATTCTTACCATCATTTTCTATCCTAGACAGGAAATCTACAACCACATTGTCCTTCCCTGGTTTATCTACTATAGTAATGTCAAATTCTTGTAGTAGCAAAAGCCATCTTGTAATACAACCAGTGGTAACATGTTTATTCATTAAAAACCTGATAGCTACATGATTAGTATGTACAAAGGTAGGATACCTGGTAATGTAATGCCAAAATTTGTTGATGGCATAGATGACAACAAGGAACTCTTTTTCAGTCACTGTGTAATTTAATTCAGCAGGGACCAAATTCTTACTAACATAGTAAACTGCATATGGTACCCTATCCTCTTGCTATCCTAATATTGCACCAACCATTGTCTGCGAAGTATCCACGTGAATATGGAAAGGTAATGCCTAGTCTGGACCTCTAAGGATCGGAGCGCTATAGACCAATACTTTAATTTTTGTGAAAGCTACATCACAGTCACCTGTCCACACAAAATCTGAATCTTTTGTTAGCAATTGAAAAAGTGGATGTGCTACTTTAGCAAAATTTTCTATAAAGCGCCTATAATAACCGGCACAACCAATAAAATTGCATACCTATGTGGGTGTTTTTGGTGTCGAAAAATGCAGAATTACCTTTATTTTAACCGGATCCATCTGGATTTCTTCAACCGAGAGAAAATGTCCCAGAACAATTCCTTCCTCCATCATCATATGGTATTTTACTGTAATTAAGGAGACTCGTGCCTATATGCACCTTTCAAGAAGTTTCTCTAAATTTTTGTCAACCCTTCTATAAATGAATCCTCATATGGAGTAAAGTCATCCATGTAAATTTCAACACTATCATCCACCAAATCAGAGAAGATCCCCAAAATTACCCTTTAGAACATTGCAAGTGCATTACACAAGCTAAAAGGAAGGACCCGGTATGCGAATGTTCCCCAGGGGCATGTGAAAGTAGTTTTTTCCCGATCTTCAGGAGCTATCTAGATCTGGTTATACCTACTAAATCCATCTAGAAAGGAGAAGAACTTTTTTCCAGCCAATGTATCCAAAACTTGGTCAATAAATGGTAAAGGAAAATGATCTTTCTGCGTTGCCTTATTTAATTCTCTATAATCCACGCATATCCGCCATTTACCATTTTTCTTAGGGACCATTACTAATGGAGAAAACCATTGGCTATCTGAAATGGGGTAAATAAAACCTACGGCTAGTAATTTCTAAAGTTCTTCTTTCACAACATTTTTCAATGCTGTTAGAAAATCATATATTACAGAGCAATGGAACACATAAAATATTGCAAAAATATAAACACAAAAAACACATAAAACAAGAGAGACACAGATATACGTGGTTCACCCAATTTGGGCTACGTCCATGGAGAAACAACCAATCCTTCCTTTTATATTATCCAGCAAAGTGAAGAGATACAACCTACTACATCAGATCTGTTGTAACACCCTCTTCACTCTCAATCTCCTCTCTCTTCCTTACTCAGAATACAGATATACATAGACGCAATACAATTCCCTCATATATAGTGAGGGGTTGCCTTCTAGGGCAAAAAAAATCCTAAATTAAACATAACTTCTACCATCAGATCATCTGCCTAATGAACGGCCCAGATTGACTAGAAATTACTAGAATTTTACAAGGCAATTTTACATCTATTTTTAGCTTTAGGGGTGCTGCCCTCGAATCCCAGCCGGGGGACAGCTAGCCCCCTAACCCCCCAGCTGGGGGGGATTAGTGCCCCCGGACTCCTATGGGGGGACAGTCCCCCCCCCCCCCCCCCCCCCCGCGTGGACGGGTGTACAGTCTTCCTGGGGTATACATCCAGCTGAAACCTTTGAATACATAAGATAATCAGGCTTCATACCCAACAATCTCTCACTTGGATACTGACTATAGCAACTCCAACATTGCTTCAATTGCTAAACAATGACTCCACTTTGGACCTGGCTATTTCTCATCTTCTTCATGATACTTGAAGACCAATTGAAACTGAGTAGATTCTCAGTTTCTACCTGGTTACAACTTTTGTTAACATATCTGCAGGATTCTGGCTAGTGTGTACCTTTTCCAGCTTTAGTTGTCCATCTTCCAATGTTGACCATATGAAATGGTACTTGAGCTGTATATGTTTAGTCTTGGAATGAGATGTTGATTTCTTTGCAAGATATATGGCACTCTGGCTGTCACTGTATAACCTGCCCAACTCTAGCTTTTTACCTAATTCATCCAGAAACCTTTGTAACCAAATCATTTCTTTACTAGCCTCTATAGCAGCAACATACTCTGCTTCTATTGTTGAAAGTGTAACAACACTTTGGATTTTTGAAACCCAACTGACAGCTATTCCACCTACAGTAAATACATATCCTGTAGTGCTCCTCCTATTATCTCTGTCACCTGCCATATCTGCATCAACATATCCCTGTAGAGAAATGTTTGAACCACCAAAGTATAATGCTTTATTTGTGGTACCTTTCAAATATCTGAGAATCCATTTCACTGCCATCCATCCAGTGTTCTTTTCTTGGATTGTTCATGTACCTGCTTACAACTCCCACTGCATGTGAAATATCAGGCCTTGTTCAGACCATTACATACATTAAGCTTCCAACTACTGATGCATATGGAACTTTAGACATATGAGCCATTTTTTCTTACTCTTGGGACATGCCTCGTTACTTAATTTGAAATGGTTAGCCGAAGGTATACTAACTGGTTTTTCATTCTGCATATTAAACCTTTTCAACACCTTTTCTAATTACTCACTTTGAGACAATGTTAATTTGCGATTCTTCCTGTCTCTAGTTATTCTCATACCAAGGATTTGTTTTGCAACACCTAAATCCTTCATTGCAAATGAGTTTGCCAATTTCCTTTTGAGCACATTTATTTCCTGCATGTTAGAACCTATAACAAGCATGTCATCTACATACAATAACAATATAATATAGCTGCCATCACTTTTCCTTTTGAGATAAACACAATGGTCAGAGTGACATTTAGTATAACCTTGTTCAGACATCAACCTGTCAAATTTTAGATACCACTGCCTTGGAGCCTGTTTTAAGCCATACAAGCTCTTCTTCAATCTACACACTAGTTTCTCCTTTCCTTTTACCTCATACCCTTGTGGCTGTTGCAAATATATCTCTTCCTCCAAATCCCCATGGAGAAAGTTTGTCTTTACATCTAACTACTCAAGATGCAAATCTTCAGCTACTACTGGACTTAGAATAGTTCTGATTGAAGTCATTTTCACAACAGGAGAAAATATTTCATCAAATTCAACACCTTTCTTCTGTGCAAATCCCTTCACCACAAGTCTAGCTTTGTACCTTTGTTTTACTCCATCTTCTTCCTTTAGCTTGTAAACCCATTTATTATGTAATTCTGTTTTACCTACAGGCAACCTCACTAAGTCCCAAGTTTGGTTATGTGTTAAGGAGTCCATCTCTTCTTTCATGGCTTGCTCCCACTTCTTCATGTTTTCTACCTGCACTTCTTCTTCATAACATTCTGGTTCACCAGAATCAGTCAACAATACATAATATAATGAAGGAGAGTATCGTTCAGGGGGTCTACTTATCCTAGTAGATCTTTGAACACCACTTTCATGTGTTTGAAGTGCTTGTTGTTGTTGTGGTGGTTGTTCTAGATGTTGGTCATTATGATTTTCAGGCACCATCACTTTTCCTGTGATATCATTAAGCACTATGTATTCTCTGTTTTCTTTTTCCTATTTCTTTTCCTGCAACTGATTCTTATACAAGACCTTTTCATTGAATATTATATCTCTGCTCCTAATGATTTTGTGATTTTCATAATCAT